>OZ025209.1:13316980-13585166 GCA_964019055.1 Anthopleura xanthogrammica | reverse complement strand
ACGCACGTGTTTCAGTAGATGAAGACTGGCTCCCAATCATAAGGTATATAAGGATTCCGCCTGCGCCTTTATCCATGTGCTTGTACTGTTTTCCTGGAGCCAACTTTTTTCTCTTTTATCTCAGAGATGAAATCAAAGATTCGCCGTCCACTACAAATTCCACCGGTGAATGTCGAGACATTCCTCAGGTCCAGCTGATACAAGTTCTCGTATCACAAGCAGGAGTCTATCGAGGAGTACCTCAAATGGAGGTTGTTGGTCTCAGAATAAGGTAATACTTAAATCTAATAGAGAAGAAGAATCCAAGTCGAGGCTCTGAGAAAACAGTGATGCAATTCTAATCTTTTGTTGTCCCGGAGCCTCGATTCTGTTCTTTGCTTTGTCCGTGCAAACACAACGCGAGGCAACTATTTGCTTCTCTTGTGCAACCGTCATTTTTCTCAGTGTACATAAAAACAACAATAGGCGCTCATCCCTAGTCTACTCTCTTCCATTACTGTGCCACAGGAATCCTGATGAGAGTTGCAGTTAAAGTTGCCTGGGGAGGACGCTAGTCAAAGCTCATTTTTTCTCACTATAATATTCTCCACAGTTACGAATACACGACATGGCGATATCAGTGTGTCAGCGGTTATGGCCTAAGTTGCTTGGCAACCCCAGTTCCAGTATCCAATGCAACCTTAAACAACACAGGAGCCAGTCATAATGTCTCGTCAGTTAATAGTACGATCACGCCAACAGCAACAGTATCACTGGTCGTGTCTTCTAGTGCCGTATTGAACGGATCGTCTGTAGGACAACAGAACCAAACGACCAACAGTAGCTATAGTCCAAGACAAATGTTGTTCATGGTGGAAACGAGTGTCGTGTTTGTTACTGTTCCTGCTACTCAGCCAGTCAAAATGAAAAGGTAAGAATACGAATTTATGAATGGCATGGGATGGAGGGAGGGAGGGAGGGAGGGAGGGAGGGATGAAGGGGTGGATGGATGGTGATAGTGATAGTGATAGTGATAGTGATAGATGTTTTTATTCTCTAACAGATCGTCGGACCAGACCGAAATATGCTACGAAGACGTTTGTAAAGAAGAACTATTTTACCCTCTCTCGCCAGCATATCAAGGCGAGTCCAAAGACAAAGTTATGGCATATTCGTTAATTCTCATATTCCTTACCCTCATCGTATTTGTCTGTACAAAGCCATGGGGATGACCGCTAGAGAGAGATACCTTAATACAATGCCAGGATATCTCCACAGGGTCAAACCGCTAGTTTCAGATATCAGAGTTGAATCTCACCTCGCAGCAAAGAAATAAGACCTGTTTGGTTGCTGGATGGAATGCAGCGCAATTCAGCCCAAAACAACAGACGGCTGCGGTTAATGAAAACTACTGAGTAGAATAGGAGAGATGGAATAGGATTGAAATCTGTTGCTTTGTGTTAGAGGGACAGATTTGTTAGCCTTTAGGAGCAAGTACCCATCCATCTACTATTGATTCCATAGTAGCAGACTGAAACTCATAAGTGTCTGATAACAGTAGCATGTTGACCACCTTCTCTCCACACACCTTGTGGTAACATGCTTACCCCTCCCTCCCTGGCCCGCCCCCGGCTTACAGTAGCATCCTTACTACCCATCCTCTCCCCTTCCTGTAGTAGTAAGTTAAATGGAACCAGTTTTATTTAATGTATTTATTGACAGCAATATTTAGTACATTACAAAATCTAGAACTTTTCTAACATGTTATAAGTACCTTGTAAAAAAATGTATAAAATTTGGAAAAGTTTGAAGAAATGATTAGCGTAGCCCACTTCTCTCGATAGCATGATCTCCACTGGCAGTCCAAGATCTGCAGCCTTGGAGGGAAAGGTATTACGATAATGGAGGGGAGGGGAATGAATAGGGGTATGCAAATCCGTCGACTCGTTAAACGACGTTAAAATTAATGTCCGATTAATCCGTCTATCCTATGCAGAAAGAATGCTCAAAGCCGAATCCAAAAATAATTTGACGGTTTCCTTGTATGGGTTTGTGTTTTAGCAAAAAGAAATATAAAACATTCCTGAAGATCGGGTTTAAATCCGTGATCCAAACTATATAACGATCAAAAACCGAAATCCGGACCAAAAAATTAATATATCCGCAATCTGCTGCATTTGCAGGATCCGCCAATCCGTTAAAATTTTACCCTGAATCCATAACGTAATCCGGACTACATTATCTGCGAAATCCGGCGATCCGTAGACCTATTCATCCCCTGGCCTCCTAGAGTAGTTTTACGAGTTACTAACAGTCAGAGTAAAACAGTTACTCTATTTACGCGCATGCTAGGTCTGTCATGTCTTCGAGGTCACGACTAGCTTAGCGGTAGGTCTCGGTATCAAATGTGAGTAGAGTTTGTCAGGTCTATCCCAGCCCTGGTCTCTCACTTGATTCGAGGGTTTTCTCGGGTTTCATCCCTCCAGAAAACCTATGACGCTAGATTCCAATTCGATCAGTGAGTTACCGGTACCCGTGCCCTGACTTTGATCAGCCAAGAGACTGTTTCAGGGTACCCAATGTCAGTTCCCAATGTCCCGTATTCGAATGACCCCTCCCATGCCAATAAGATGATACTATGAGCCAGCGTTGTTATCCTTAGCGGTTAACCCCATAAACAATAATGGCGGATGTCTGGGTTTTAACGTAAAATTCTCTCTACGAAAACCAACTTAAAATCGCTACAAACAAGCCCACATTTGGATAGTTTTGATTTTATCAAACTTTTTATTTATTTTCATCCATGTGATGCAAGAAAAAACTTATCTTAAAGTCGTCCTTCTGGGCAAAGTTAACAGCGGCAAAACATGTCTTGTGACAAGATATATTACAAGAGCCTTCAGCGAGGAGACGCCGTCTGTAAGTACCTTCAAAATAAATAGACTACACACTCGTAGGGAATCTCCTTTCTTATGGTTTTCAGCTTCAAAGACTCCTGCTGTAACTAAGCTTACGTTGAATCGGTGCATTAGTCAGGAGATACGGTTGATCGGAGCTGGATTTTTGCCTATTGATACGAATCATTTGATAGAATTTTTTATGAGAAATTAAGGACGCTCTAGGAGATTATCCTTATACGAAGCGTTCTTTACTGAATTCATTGTTCCTCGACGATTGTCTTTTTGATTGACTCCTTGAATCAATCCTGGCATATAAAGTCTGATATACTTATCTTGTTCGATTTTGTAGCATTTTTTCTATGTTATTTTAGAATCAAAATTTAAGCTAGGGTTCAAGGTTTGTTATAGATTTAGTTCTCTGGGCGTCAGGTTATGAGTGAGCACATCTTTGACATTTAACCACATAGCATTATATATTGTCATATTTTATTGTTTCATCTTCCTGTCTGTATTACAATGTAGTGGTTAAAAACGGTTTTATTCTATATTTCCGTCTTATTTCCGTACCAGTAAAATTAAAGTACCTTTAATGTCAGCTTGACTGCAAAAAAATATACTTCCATGTATCATGGAACTCTACTCCTACATACAGTATTTGATGTATTTAAAATTGAAGTAGCTCTCAGCTACTTGTTACGATGTTACTTGCATTAGAATAAGCTAAGATACTCTCTTTTATTATTATGATAGTTGAATATGATTGAAAAATATGTAAACCAAATTAATTTTTTCTATAAATTTTTAATCATCTTCTTTACTAATTTATTCACAATATCCATTTCCAATCATGTTGTATGTGAATATTATTGTATTTTGATGTGAAAATCAGTAGGTAGGCAGATAAATTTTAACCAAGTAATATTTAAAATATAGTTTTCTTAGAAACAAAATAAAAACTTTTTTGTAGTTAAAACATGCATGAAAAAGAATGGAAGAAAAAGTAGAGATTTTAAAGATTTATGAATTAGATTTATAATCATCTAACATGTTGCTATTTATGTTTTCACCTAATTAAAATCTCTTAGGAATAAAATTCTACATATTTTTATTTCGATATTACATCGAATGAAATGGAATTTTTTGGAACAAAAGTTCTTATTCCCAGATGTTTTGAATAGAGATGTAAATAGCAACGTGTTATCAGATTTGGTCTATTGAAACAAAACTTGATTAAATTTTTTTCAGACTATTGGGGCAGCATTTTGTAGGAAGGATCTTTACATCCAGGGGAAAAACCTGTCGCTCGCAATATGGGTAAGCAAAATTATATCAGTTTAAAGCCAAGTTTTAAGTTGACTTGGGATATTTTACATTGAAACCTTTTACTGGGTAAGCTAGTGTTTGTATTACATTCTTTCTATTAAAACAACCTGTTTGTTTGGTTAACAAAGTAACTGGAATTATTGAAATTATGTATATCAAACACCATACAAACATTTGGCATACATATTTAAAAAAATCCTGGAATACTCCAGTTTCACATTCGATGGAAACTGCTGTTTTTGAAGACCACAGACTCATTTGTACAGGCTTAGCCTCGCTTATGAGTCAGCTATTCAACGACAGCATTAAAAGTCCGTGGGATTTCAAAACATTGGTATTGTTCAACTTACACATTCTTTACATTACAGTTGACTTATGCAAATCATTAGCAACAGCCAACTGTAATGTAAAGAATGTGCAAGTTGAATAATACCAATCCCACGGACTTTTAATGGTGCCTTTGAATAGATGACTTATAAACGAGGCTAAGCCTGTACAAATGAGTCTGTGGTCTTCAAAAACAGCGGTTTCCATCAAATGTGAAACTGGAGTATTGCATCTGATTTTGGAGGGCAAAAAATATGAATAAATCCATTTCTTATATTAGATGAGTAAAATATGCTGCATTAAGGATTCTATTGATTAGTTATTTATATCAAACATTACATATTTTAGAGATTCCTATTTATTGAACTTTGAAAGCTGGGAGGCAAAATTATCTATTTTGAAGGAAATAATAATAATAATAATGTAGAGTTCTTGAAAAGCATTTAACTAAAGTCTCAATGCCTTTAACAAGAGGATACATAGTATCTCCCTTCCCCCCCCCCCCCCCCCCTAGAATTTTCATTAATGAAACACTTATTGCGTGTTTCCAGGATACAGCTGGTGCTGAGCGATACCAGGCAATGAGTGCAATGTACTATAGAAGTGCAAGAGCTGCAATCATTTGCTATGGTATGTATTATGTATTATCTATAATTGTAGGTTTTCAATCATTCCCAAGAGAATGAAGTAACTAAAGACATGGCGGCCATGTTGGATGACATGACAAAAGAGACTAATGTATTTTGTTAAATTCAACCAAGATGGAGGCTGTGAAAACCAGCAAGAAAATATATTGTTTCCAGAAAATATCAATAGCTCCCCCACAAATCTAGAGCGTATTATAGGACTAGCAGACATGCCAAGTTCATTCCAGTTGCAAGAGATAACCGCTTAGAAACGTTGTGCATTCTGCACAGAAACATGCAAATTTAACGGTTGCAATGATAATGACAAACAGCACTGTTATCTCTTGCCGTTTGTCATGATCGTTAAAATGGTTGCGACTGTATCACATGATCACATTCGGAATAACACGAGCAGCGTTTCAAAATCGATTGTGTCATAGTTTACTGAATTCAGTAATAGAATGGAATGGAATGAAATAGAATAGAATGGTGACTTATTTCATGAGGGTGAAATATCACAGCAACTAAGATCAGGGGATAAACTAGTCAGTGACCCTGTATGTTACCACTGTGATGGCAGAATTTGGTATTCATTTTTATAATATTTAACAAACATTTATTGCCTACCAGATCTAACAGATAGTGGAAGTTTTGATAAAGCAAAGTTCTGGGTTGGTCAATTAAAAGAAGCAGAGCCTGTAAGTTTTCTCTTTTATCTTCTTTTTCACTTATAAATCTGTCTTTACCGTAATTGTTTTTTAGGACACTTGCACTATGGCGTCATTAACTACAAATACCAGAATCTCTTGCACACTTTCTTTTGTTCAGTTAATTAGCACCAATTGTCTTACTATTCTCATGAGGAAATACAAATTTGAATAAGAAAGAAAATTCATGAACTCAGCATTTTGGTAGTAGTAGTAAAATGATGCCAATATGCAAACACCCAATTCTTACTACAACTTTCAGAATTCCTTGTGCATATATCAGTCCCCGAGAGAAAACTGAAACATTATTACTAGTAATGTTCATATTGCTTTTTAGGAATGTAAGATTTATTTGTGTGGAACAAAACTAGACCTGATAGAAGAAGCTATTACTCCAAGAGAAGTTCAAACTAAAGCAGTTTCAAACTATAGTAGAGGTTGGTTATACTAGCTCAGGCTACATTGAGTTTTATGTTTAACAATAAGGACCGTAAGATCCATGATGAAAATGAGCAAGGACGGCAATACAGTATGAGGATGTCAGTATGTTTTCAAAATAGTTTTTCATGTGCGTGCCGTCATCCTTGCCATTCCTCACTAGAATGTCAGTTGGTGTTTTTTCACATAATTTGTAATGAGGACGGGAAAAGCAAGGACAACGGCTTGCACATGAAAAACCATTTTTAAAGATGTGCTCACGTCATCGGCCGGCTTCACAGCCCTCACTCAATCTCCTCATAGATCTTAAGGTCCCTAATGTGTATCAATGACTGCAATGAGCACCTTTGAGTAACATATTTCAAACTACACAGATATTGGTGCAGATGCCTTTGAGACATCCAGTAAAAGAGGAACGAATGTTGGTAAGAAAGAAAAGCTGATTTGTTTTGTCCTTAAAAACTTTTAAGTTAATGTTTAACGGTATGGTTTTTCTCTCTCCACAGATAAAGTGTTTGAAAAAATTGCAGAAGATTTTATGAGATTAAATAAATTGACAGTACAAGGTAATAACACTAAGTTAACTTGAAGTCATTTATGATTTCTCCATCATTGTCTCAAGAAACTGAAATGGTAAAGGGCTGTAGCTAAGGGAGGGGCCTGGGGACCCTAATATTTTTGACCTTGCTATGGCCTTGTGGTGCTAACTAGCTTTGTAGTTAACATATAGGATAACACATGTATAAAGAGAGTCATTACACATTAGAATGGGAATAAGATTTGACTCTATGAGAATGGGATTTGGGGCACTGGGATTGGTGTGGGATTTCTCACAAATTTAGCAACAATTTAGGCTGAGAAATATCATTTAAACCCCAAATGGTTTTTAGTTTTCACATACATGTTTGGTCTTACAGGTAAAGGCAACGTACAGTTGGAACAAGGATCAAGAAAAAAGTTAGGCTGCTGTCCTTAATGTATCCTGAAATAAGATTTCTACAATATACATGATATCCCATTCATGTTTCTACTTATTAATAATATAGTATATCATTTTCACTGCCAAAACAGCCCTTCATCAGCTAAGCAGGGTTAAGTTATGTGAGCAAGAAGATTTGTCATAGAATTTGAATTAGCCACTTTGGAAACGAGTAAGGGACTGGGGCGAGTTTTGAATTTTGATCTTATGAGCATCTCAAGGTTAGTAAGTCTGGCAAATTTGAACATGATCGAATGAAAAGAACCAGAATCATTGGCATTCAAAAGTGTCAAAAATTTACAAAGAATGTATGGTTACAGGGGACGCTTGTCCCCTGTAACCATACATTCTTTGTAAATTTTCAACACTTTTGAAGGCTTGTAACTCTGCTTCTTTTTAACGAAAAACCTTCAAATTTGCCAGACTTACTAATCATGAGATGCTTTATCAGATAACAAAACTTTTCTGCTCATAAGATTAAAATTCAAAACTCGCCCCAGTCCCTTGCTCGTTTCCAAAGTGGCAAATTGTTTTTCTGTGGGAACCTTTCTGAAAGGTATGTGGTTGGGTCAAAAATCCATCTAGAACTGACTAGCATGGGGTAAGTTAGCAAATGAGGCCAAGATCTTCGATGAATTGGCTCTTAAAGATAGCAACCACTGATGATAACATGGCATGCATATTTGTTTCATGCTATTTTGGTGGTGAATCTAGTTATTTTGTCTTAAGGACATTTACTTAGTTCTTGGCATGAAAATATTAACATTAAGTTATCAAAATCATTGTGAGAAATCACTGTGACCAGAGGAAGTAAAACACTATCTTTAAAATGCAGGATATATATTTTGCAAAGCCCTACGATATATCCTGTGAACAAACATTCCCCAGCCCTCCTCCCCATGGAGAAAGTTCTACGGTACTCTTGATTTTCTCTATGGGGGAGGAGTTGGGAGAATCCAGTTTACAGAAAAAATACCCTCAGAGCTAAAAAATAATGGCTGCTCAATGACCAGAATAGCAATATAGTCTATGGCACTGCTCTGATGAGGTCTTGATGTATGAGACAATTGATTTGATACTTGCCTAAAACTACCCAAGTGGATATAACCCCGGGATCCCAGGGTATGGAATTAATGCTTAAGTTCAACATAACGCTAATTTTGCACCCCATTTTAAAAACATTTCACCTTTGGGAATAACATTTCTTACATTAAGTCAGAAAGAAACCCAGAAGTGACAAATAAATATAAAGTACACCACATTTTATAACAAAATATATGACAAATTGATCCGATGATTACCGGTATAATATAACGTATAGAAAGGTTGAATATATAGTGTATAGCATAGTATAGTATAGTATATATAGTATAGTATTGTATACATAGTTAGGTTTTATGAGTTTTCTAGAGGTATTTTGTTGACATCGTAATTGGGACCTGGTTATTCAAAGCCTGATTTTTAAAAAAATTTAAATTTACTCCAGCAATTTGCACCCTGTCAAGAACTCTGATTTTTCCCTTCAAAGTAAATTTGCTTTAAAGAAATAATCCATTCAATAATCCAGGTATATTTACCAAGACAACTGAGCATTCACATGAGAATAATTACAAGATTAACAGTAATCTGGCTTTGAATAACTTAGGGTATCATTTTCCTATTTTTCCCTGTCATTCATCTTCCCTTCACTTCACTTCCCTCTTTGTGGTGAGGATGAATGTGAAGGAAAGTAGCTGTTTGCTTGAGGAAAAAATTCTGATGAGAAGTAGCTCAGATTTTTTCCCTCTCAACTATCTTCCCTTCACTCCACTTCCCTCTTAGTGGAAAGAATGGAAAGGGAGGGAAAGTGGCTGTTTGCTTGGGAAAGAAAGTCTGATTACAACTAGCTCAGATTTTTCCCTCTCATCCATTTTCCATTCCCTTCCTTTCCCTCTTAGTGGAGAGGATGGGAAGTGAAGGGAAGTGGCTGTTTGCTTTGGGGAAAAAGTCTGACTAAAATAAGCTCAGATTTTTCTCTCTCATCAATCTTCCATTCTCCTCACTCTTAGTGGAGAGGATGGGAAGGGAGGGGAAGTGCCTGTTTGCTTGGGAAAGAAAGTCTGACTACAATAAGCTCAGATTTTTCTCTCTCATCAATCTTCCAATCGTCCTCACTCTTAGTGGAGAGGATGGGAAGGGAGGGGAAGTGCCTGTTTGCTTGGGGGAAAAAGTCTGATTACAACTAGCTCAGATTTTTCCTTCTCATCAATCTTCCATTCCCTTCCTTTCCCTCTTAGTGGAGAGGATGGAAAGAAAAATGGTTAAATGTTTGCTTGAGAAAAGAAGTCTGATTACAACATAAGCTCAGATAAAGAATGTCTTCTCAAGAGCTTTGTATTTTTAGCTGTATAAATATATATGATTCACTCAAATGATTTTCAACATTAAACAAGGTCATTTTTAATACAGTACTTTTATGTTTTTAAGACATAATGTTTTGCAAAGGTTTGCGGTTTCTAAATGTAGTTGACTTATGTTCTTCCATCCTGATGATGGCTAAATCCTAATTCGGATTTTTTGAAACATTTTTTAAAACTACCTAAGTGACTGGTGATAAAATAAGGAGGGGAGGGGTAGGTTGGTACAAGGTAGTCATGGTAACATCATTAGGCCTAACCTATGACTGATATGCCATTATCATTGCGATAAGAAAGAATAAGATTCTTTATGTGAGTTTCATTCTGTACCTTTTCAAAAGTTATTGGTAAAGAAATAATGCTAAAGGGAATGATACTTGGTCTGAGGGACTAACAAAATTAGGGACTAGTTGGAAAAAATGTAACTCTCCATACTCTACCGGTATCTCCTCCTTATGTTTTGGCCAATAGCCAAGCGACTAGTTCTGGCATTATTATTTCCCAAAAAAATATTTGAGGAAATAAAACTATCTAGATGTCATAAACCACAATAACTCATTTCCTGCAGTGGACTGCCTGTGGATGGGTTGATATTTGACCCCTAGTCGCGTCATGTTCGCGTCATGTCTTGAGGGATAATATTTCTTTGCTTGTTCGAAGCGTCATTCTGTCAAAACCAACATCATTTCTACCTAATCTTGATTCTTGTCCATCCATTTGACTCGGTAAAGGAATTCCAAAGACATCTAAGGTAAAAAACATTCACTTTTAGTTATGTAAATGCTGTCATTTTCAATAGATAAGTAAGGAAATTCTGAGGACGAGCGGTATCTGAGCCAAGAGTGGCTTTTTTTAAGAGATTATATTCGCTAAATTTTTATGTAAATTAAAACATCTTTCAGTAATGGAGTTTAAAAACTCTCATTATATTAATTCATCAGTTGTAACATTAGGAATATTACATTGTTTAACCGTTCATTTGATTCCTTGACCGATTTCTTGACGAGCTTACGTACAAACCCTCCGTCATACAGAACTTTGTTTATGGTTTTATGTTTCATTGGCATTTCAGGCCAATTCAAACTTTATATCTTCGAAATCTTTTGTTCTTACAGGAATCACAGATTTGGAATTCATTTTAGAAATCAACCAACTGTAGCTGTAGATGGAAGAAAGTTTATACAAAGACTTGGTGTCTTCGAGGTGAAGTTGAAGTAAGTAAGTTCAAGAATATCATTTTATTTTATTTATGATCGTACATGCCCACCTATATTCATCGAATGTAGGTCATAGTTGTTTTATCATTTTTCCACACTAAATTCGATTTACAGCAATATTTTTTTCCCTTGGTTGCCAAAAAGCATATATCATCCATATTGCCGGCACGGCAACAATCAATGTTTCAAATTTGAAATATTGCAGAGTGAGAAAGTATCAAATGTTTGAGCTTTCTGAACCATTTTTCTGTTGTCGCAATACTATTTTCTTGCATTTTTATTGTGATTGATTTTATATCTCCATGGTAATTACTCATTGCAGGGAAATGTTGTCATGGAGACGATTCTCACATCTTTGAAGGCTGGGGTACCACGTGACTCTCTTAATGAGCTCACCTTGTATTTTGGGACAGAAGGAGCATCTCCTGACCAAGCAAGAAACTCTAGAGGCGATAATTTTAGCGATAAACTTCTGACTCACTTGTCCTCGAATCCAAGTCAGTTTGAAAAGGAGCTTAGGAATTTAGTGCTAGATTTGTATTCAGACCACGGTACTGCAAACAAGGAACAAAGGGACCTTGTTCCTATGGCGGATTCAAGTAAAGGCTCTCTCTTGAAGTCACCACACGATAAGGGACCTGCAGTACAGGAACACGGGGACATTAATGAATTGGACTCTTTTAGAGGGACTCTTCTAAGGTCATCACTTGAGCCCCTTTATGAAGATGTCTTCAACAGCAAGACCTTGAGTTCCGCAGGGCAATCACCAAGCGTGTCGTCCTTGCAAGATACCGAGAAAGCATCTCCCATTTTACTAAAATACCAAGAAACTGCACTGGTTGATAACTTTACCGATAGTACCCAAGTGGGTCTGGCTATACCTCAAGAACAGGCTCCCCCCTTACTTAAGAATGGACTGACTAGCAGTACGGGGGATGATAGCCGCACAGAGGAACTGCTACCAAATCTGCACAATTATGAAATGGCAGAATCTTCAGGTAGAGTGATGTTCATATAATCAATAATATCTAATGACAACTAATAATTATCAGTTAATACTGCCCAATGGCGACACAACGCTAATGAGGAACTTGTTATTTTATATTGTAGAGTTGTTGCGTGACCGTCACGGATCGACCGAGTCACGCAGCTTAAGCGATTCAGGGGTACACCTAGAGTTCCCATCGTCTGATAATGAAATGAATGACAGCGATTCCAAGGGAAATAGTGACGGTAGCCATGATTGTAATGATGGTGTTGGTGGTAAAGAGAGTGAGATACGCTCGTATGATGATTCTATGAATACAGTGGTTGACAATGAAGAGGCAATCAGACTCGAAGGTAAACCAGAAGAGCTGACAAAGCAGTATCAAGGTATGAATATAATTTGTACGGAATTTATTTGGCGGACCCTAGGAGAGGGTTGTGGGGGCTGCAACTTACCCCTCCCCCCCCCCAAAGACCAAAGAGAATCTTGATTAGCTGGCTGACAGTGAGAGAATGATGGCTAAATAGAATAAGGCGTTACTTTCGCTTTCATTGCCATCATACAACTCCCTGTTAAAAACTCTTGGATCCGCCCCTTTTAGGATAATTACGGGGTTGATGATGGTGGTTACGAAGATCGTAGCCATGGTGATGGGAATGATCATGATTATAGTGATGGGCGGTCAAAGACTTCGTTATCTGACTTGTGGAACAATAGTGTGAAGGAGAAACCGCAACAGATATAGAGATTCAAAAGTGGCGTATAGCAGTAGTTCACTCGCCTCTCACCTCTGGGGTCTCGGGTTTGATTCCTGGACTCGGCATCACATGTGAGTAGAGTTTGTTAGGTCTCTCCCTTGATTCGAGGGTTTTCTCGGGGTTCTCTGGTTTTCCTCTCACCGTAAAACCTAACAATCTACGGCAAATTCCAATTCTATCAGCGTGTTGTTTCACGGTGTCGATAAAAGTTGAAGAACTTTTAAGTTAAAACTTTTTATTTGCAGACCAAAGATTTCACGAGCCAAAACTTCCTTTATTGTTCTCAACTGCTAAACCTGTGCTCAGCTCCACACCAAGCAAAGCTTCCTTTCAGCACACTAAATCTTGCCATGGACCCATGAACAAGTCAGGGAATGAAATATCTAGTAAGGAGAATCTGCGGTTAGAGCTGGCTAACATGGAGGGGAAACTAGAGTCCCTGACAACAGAATACCGAGATGTTTTAGAAGAGAGAAAGCATCTCCAAGCAAGAATAACAACTATGGAGAACAAGATCGAGAAGGGAGAACAGAAGAATGACGGGAGCTTCAGTGAATACCAAACTAATTTAGCAGACGTCCTTGAGAAAGAATCCAAACTAGAAAGGAAAATCATGGAGTTACAGCAAGATATTGATGTAAAAGAGAAGTACATAAAAGATGCCGAAGAAAGATTGAGGCTTTCGCAGGAAAACATCGAGAAACTTCAAGAAACTCTTCAAAACGTTGAGGCAGATTTGACATCTAAAACCAGCAATGAAGAACTATTGGAGAGTGAGTTGGGAAGTTTGAAGAAAACTCTTATAGAAGCGCAAGATTTATATGAAGGACAGTTGAAGGAAAATGATGTTCTTCAGTCTGATGTGTCGACACTGATGAAGGCGAAGTCGTGGCTGATGAAACAACTCGAAATGGCCAAAGATTCACATGTGAAATTGGAACTAGAACTAAGTGAATCAAAATCCACGGTTTTCACGCAGAATAAACGTGTGGAACTGTTGAAAATAGAAAATGCTCGCACTTGTAAGCAGTTGACTGAAGTCCAAGAAAAGGCCATAGCAGAGAAAGCAAGGATATTGAAACACCTAGAGACAGTAGAAGACGAGTTAGTGCATCAGGACTCCGCGTACAGACAGATCCAGGCAGAGAAAGAAAGGGTTCAAAGAGAGCTGAATGTTAAGATTGAATCCCTTCAGAAAGAAAATGCTCTTCTGGAGAGCTTAGCGGGTTCAGCAAAGAAGCTCCAAGATGAACTAGAAAGACTAAAAAACGAAGCAAACACCAAATTAATTCTGTTAAAGAAACTCAACGAAGACAAAGATGAAGTTGAACAACATTTGAAAGTTGCTAGAAGTATGAACGAAGTTGGTGAGAAGAAAATAAAAGCCTTGAATCACAAACTAGAGAAGAATGAGGACCAGTTGAGAACGGCTTTGAATGAGCAACAAGAGAAGGAAAGTTGTATCCAGGAACTCGTTAAAAAGAATGATGTGCTTGAAGAAAGCATCAAAGAAGCAGAGGAGGAGAAAGAAGCCCTTGATAGCGCAGTACAGCTATTGAGGGTCGAGTTAGATAAAGTAGAGCGTCGTTTTAAGATGATGAAACGCGAATTATCCTCGAAAACAAACCAGCTCGAGGAAGTAACGAGACAAAAGGACGGGTTTGTGAATGAACTGCGGGTCTTACGGGACGAGATGGAAAAACACGCGTCGTTACTCGAGACTTTGCGGGACACTATTCGCTTGCGGGATGAATCTATGACTGCTCTTCATAACGATAAAGACAAAATCCTTGCAGAAGTCCGTGCTTTAAGAGATAGATTGGCAAGTACTAAAACAAGTTGTGAACAGACCCAGAAAGAGAAAGAAGAGTTACGCCAACAGCTTCAGAATTCAAACAGGTATGGAAACATCTTAGTCTTCCAGTTTTCTTCTTTCTTAATCATTAGCGAACTTTGAGCTTTTTATTTCTAATTTCATCCGTTATACAAGTTATATCATATGCCCTAAACACTGTTGCGCGATCTTCCCTGATTTCCCAAGCATTCTGGTGTCCTATTCCATCCCTCCTTTTTCCCCTATAACTGATTTAATCTAACTCAGTCTACTCTGTTCTGAAGTAACATGCTTAGAGCAGATTTCGTATGAGCGTGAAAAGTCACAGCACACGGCACGGTTACGGCGCGGCGCGGACACGGCACCGAATCTCGCGGAATTAATGTTTTCATACACGGCACGGCACTGACACGGTCACGGCAAGGCGCGGTCCGTGCCGTACGTTTTTCATAGTAACTTATTGATGCTTTTATTTCAACAGTCAACTTTGCAATATAGAGAAAAGACTCCATGAATCTTGTTCCCAGAAAGCAAAACTCGAAGGTGAACTCGAGTCAACTCAGCGTGCCGCGAGAGACCAAGAAAACACACACAATAAACGAACCGAAACTCTAAAACAAGAGATGAATGAAATCCAAATGAACTTGCAGCACAAGGTCACACGTCACAGAGACGAAGCTATAAACCTCGGACAAGAAGTGGAATACTTCAAGACACAACTACAGGAGAAAAATAAGAAACATAATAACGAAGTTTTAGAACTCAAGGGAAAGATTTTACTGGCAGAAGAGAATAAAACGCATTTTGAAGCTGACACGAGGAAGAAGTTGAAGGAGTTATGTGAAGCAAGTGTGAGCGAAGTTACAGAAAAATATGAAAAGAAGCTTCATGAAAAAGAACAAGATTTATTTTCAACGAAACAAGAAAAAGAAGAACTGTTCTTTAAATATACTGATCTGGAGGAGAGAGCTAAAAATACAGCTAATTTGCAAAAGGGTAGAATTGCAGCCCTTGAAAAGGAGCTAGAGTTTGCGAGAAAAGTTTTAAGCGAGCAGCGAAATGAGATCGAGAAACTTTCAATGGTTTCTATCGAGTTAGAAAGAGAGAAAGGACGACTTGCGGGGCTGATTACGAGCCAGAAAACCCTTCGGGATCACTGCTCTAGGATGGAACAATCGGCAGCTACTAAAGAATTGAAGATATCTGAGCTGAATACTTCAGTAGAGACTCTCCAAAGAGAGAAATATTTGCTGAAAAAAGAATCAGAACGGAAAACAAATTCACTTGAATCGTCACTCGCTGACAATAAAAATATTGTTGAAGAATTGAAACTGCGCTTGAAGTCAGAGAGGAACGAGAATTCTCTTCTAAGGGCGCGACTTGATAAAAACGAAGAGGAGACGGAAACAGTTATGAAACAGTTAGCGTCAGCGCGACTGGACTTAGAAAAGACGAATAATAAGTACGAAAAATGCGCATATGATTTGAAAAACAGTGACGACAGTCTTCGAGCTGTGAAATCAGATCTCCAAGATTCAAGACTACTCACTTCTAGACTAGAGAAGGAGTACGAGATAATGAAAGAGCAAGAAAAAGTTAAGGAGGATGTTGCAGCTTCCACGCAGTGGAAATTGCAACAGTGTCGAAAAGAGCTCGATTACGCGAAGGAACAGCTTCGATTGTCCGATGAACGGCATCAAATTGAAGTCGAGAATTTAAAAACAGCATGTCAGGTTGCAAAGAGTGAAGCTTCATATCTGAGGCGCGAGGTTGCAATGGCTCGGAAATCTAAATGTGAAAACCAGGAAAAGTTTTTTGCCTCAAGAGATGAGGTGCTATTAACAAGACAAGAAGCTGAGTGTGTTAAACAAGAACTTTTCTCGGCTTCTCAGCAACTTAGATACTTGAAGTCCGCCATCTTGAATTCACGTGACGTTACTGAGGTTCAGGAGTTTGTAAAGAACGAGGAGGAATTGTCTTTTGTTTCTATGGTAACAGCGGAATCTGCCAATCAGGATGTAGCATACTCTAACAGGTATGGGGTGGTGTACTTACAATCTTGTAAGCTAATGTTTAATGTGTGTTAATTAAGGTTTTGTCGTATAAGTTTGAAGCCGGTCTCGACACTTAGCATGGTCAGCGGTACGGTCACCCGGTGAACCAATCATATCACGCCAATCATAGTCGTCAGAGATCGTCTGTCGGTTTGTCATACTCATACGACATTGAAAGTCGTTGTTAGCCATTGCGAGGTTAAGGATAAAACCTGGGTCGAGTTGGCATTGCAGTGCACTGTGGGACTGTTTTAGGGGACATTCCCAAGATGACGTCTATTTGGTCCCCTAAAGCAGTCCCATAATCCACTGCAATGACAATTGGGCCCAGGTTTTTCCTCGACTTCGGAACGGCTAATATAGAGCAGTTTCGTACTTCATAGTCTACCCTTTGTAGAATTGAGTTCATTTTGTGCAATTTATTTTTTGTTTGACACTACTGACACTGCATGTTTTGTTTTGGTTCCAGTCCTCTCGCTGGTCTTCGAGACTGTATGTCGTTACTAAGGTAACCATGAATCTTCTCTGTGTTTTATTTTCTCAATCAAGATCTTGATATGTATTTTGGTTTTCTGTTCTAGGAATCAGATTACCAGTCTTCAAGAACAGATGAACGAACACACAGATTCGGTTTGCAACACCGCTTCTTCTTGGAGGTAAGAATTGTTCGTATTTTCGCATTTATGTTCGAGATTACACCGGCAAGGTCCCCCTCGAGGTACATTGCACCAATTCCCATCCCCATCCCAAAATCAACCCATTAAGAAATCATTAGTAAAGCCCAGACCCTGATGGTGGTCACTGCCAGGGTTTCTTTACGTCCTCGGTGGTTCTTCATTTACGTTCCACTGGTGCAGGGTGATGTAGTGTGGAGAGTGGGGACCGCCATTTTACATTGTTATCCGAGCCACGTGAATATTTCAGTATCTCAATTCCACCATCATGCAAATCAAGTTTTGTTTCTTGATTGAATAAGTCTTCTTCACTGCTTGTGTTTGCAGGAGTTTTGAGAAGAATGTTCATATCCTTCAAAATGATTGCGCATTGTCAGGACAAAGAAATGAACTTTTGCTTCCAGAAAAAGAGATGATGAAATCATAACTTCAAATGCTTGGAAATTTCTCCCTACTACAAAGCGTTGCTGCGTGCAAGGACACCTCAAACTTCGACCTTTTGTTAAACATTTTTATTTAGAAAATTTCCTTTTCTAGCAATTATAACATATTGGATTTTACTCGGCATTTTATTAAAGTACAAAATGATATGAAATGATGTTAGGCGTATGTCGATACGATTATACAGTTGCGTGAGTCGCATCCAGACCATGTCCTAAACCACACCGTGATAACCGTAAAAAAAGGCTCATTTTTTTTATCGTCCAAAGGACGGACATGCAACAGTTTGATGAATTTGGATAAGTATGTAGGCAAAGAAAGAAGGGTTAACAGACCCAGTTTGGAGGACAAAACAAAAGAATTTCGATCTCCTGAGAATTAGAAACCTATTGGCTGGCATTTCTTATTATTCCTCCCCCTCCCCCCAAGGAAATAACAAATCCTTCACGCCTTCATTTGAGAATTAATTTGCAAATATAAAGTTTAGTCCTAAGTGCATCTCGTGTTTAGCCTTGGCCGTAAGAGTTCATTGGGTATCCATAAATGGGAGTAGCCGCTGGCTTTCTGCTCTCGAACTTGACGAGAGCATCTAGGAGGTCGTCCCCAGTCCCTGACGGGGCTTGTTCGAGCGTGATGTTGAGGTATCTCTGACGAAGGATAAAAGCAGCAGCTTTGGGTTGCCTTGATCTCGTTAGGATCCCTTTTTTATTGCCAACTACTCGAGTAATTCCTGAGAAAAGATCATAAATGTTTATATGTGGCATTGTTGATGAAAAAGTCGAAAAACATATACTGTCATAAAAAAACAAGCTTGGGATCCCTGTGGGCAGACAAATTTTCGGAACTATATGACAAAATTAAATCAGTTGTGTAATAACATATCAAAAAAGATTTACAGATGTGCTATGTGCACCATCGATCAGTTCTATCGAACGAACTATTTTCTTAAGTGTCCATGTACTGACCTTGTGTAGTTAAGAAATCTGCAAAGTTCCAAATCATTTCGCCAATGAAGAAATCTTTCCTAAGTTTGTCGAAGACTGGGAAGTACTGCTGCAGCGTCTCCACCTACAAAACAGTAGTCCACAGAAGAGTCAACATTTTGCGTTCCATACAAGATACAGTGGTATTCAGCATTAACTGACCGGTTGCTCGCAGGCTCACAAAACTTTCCTCTCTCTTAAAAAATAGACCTCTTTACCTTGGGCGTAATGTTTTCCCATTTCAGACCAAGTGTCATTCCCTAGATTACCATTTCTTTGTTTAACGGTTACGGATGAGAAGACACATGAATATGGAAACAACTCAAACAAAGAATCTTATTCTCAAGAGAATGACACGTGGTCTGAAATGGTAAAACATTACGCCCAAGGTAAAGAGGTCTATTTTCCTCCATTCTGCATGACATTTTCCTTCGTTCCTTCTTATCTAACACCTGTGTGGTTATGAATAGAGCGGCGTTTTATGATTAAATTTTCTCTTTTCCCCTTCGGTGGAACGAAATCTGGAAATTGCAAGCTTACATATATTTACGGGGAAAGTTGATAGATTGCAAAAAGGCTGATCGCTAATGAGAAGTGGTCGATTGGAGAGTATCAATGGCGTCAAGTATACCTGGTATTCCTCGGTGAACATCACAGAAGGATCCTAACGACAAGAAAATAAAATATGTGTTGCTATGGCAAAATTAATTTGACCGAGTTTTAACGAAACGTACGAACACTGAAGGCAATGTCAATGTTTCAAATCCATTTAAAACAGTTAGTATGACCTTAAAACTGACAACATGGATAAGCCAAGGCATGACTGAGCTAACTGTGATCAGTAGCATACCATGATTTTCAAACTGGCTTCAAAAAGATTGTTGTGGGCTCCCTGTGGCTTACCATATGTAATCCTGCAACTGTATCAGCACCATATTCAGCCTGTATAACCGGTTTGTTAAACTTGTTATACCAGTCTGTCAGCTCTTTCTCCAGCTGGTGGCTGATGAGTTGAGTTTGACCGTAGTCATGGTACCAGGCGTAATATCGATTGCACATTATAACATCCACGAACTGACACTAGAGGAAAGCGAACAGATTAGATATCAAGACTTTAGAAACCGTACGAGGAATTGGAAGGAGAAGGGGACTGTAAGCAGTGTGTTTTGTAGCCGTATGAGGTATGCAGTATCTTCCTTGATTCTCGGGTTTCTCTCGGGTTTCTCTCGGGTTTCTCTCGGGTTTCCTCCCACCCTAAAACCCAACAAGCTAAATTCAAATTCTATCTGTGAGTTGATCATGTTTCATGATGTCGACAAAAATTCAAAGGTTGAAGATTTTCGAGCACGTGATCAAACATATTTACAGCGCGCACACACTAACCAGGACCACATGAGCTAAACTGACCAATCAGATAACACCTAAAAACTTACCACTTTGTCATTCCATGCCTTGTAGTGAGTGACAAACGTCACAGGTCTCGTGGGGTCCAGTTCACGCGTCGTCTCAAACACAGGCCTTTGGGGAGAGAAGAAAATATACCGTGATAATTTTTCTATGGAAATGATAGGCTTGATGCATCGCGCTTGCCTTGTAAAGAATGTCATGCAGGTTTCATTGTCCCCATATCTCGATAAACCTATTGACCATGGGCTCTTATTAGCTTTCAAATCTCAAACCTAGTTCACATCAGCGACGCAAGCAAAAGCATAACGACATGTGCAAGCGCAGATTATCTTATATAAATTAACCCCTTTATATTGGGGTAGAACAAAACATTATGCTTGCGTCGCTAGTGTGAACCAGGCTTCAGAGAAAGAAATGATACTCAAGGGAATGACGCGTGAAACTGATGAAATGAAAAAAACATAACACCTAATGTGAGCCTTTATTGATGGTTGCAATCATTCCCAAGAGGGTGAAATAACAAATAATATTGTTAATATTTCTGACAAATGAGGCTAAAAAAATCTTTTGTTAAATTCCACCAACATTGCAGCGACAACGTAACGTGCATTACGCTATGACGTCACTTCCGCGCACTCATAATAATTACTGATTCATCGTGAAGCATGAAGGTATGTTTATCGAGGTCTAACTCACTTGAAATACGTGGCAGCTGCTGGTATATCGGCCCTGGGTTCATTGGCTACTGACCACATGACTACCGCTGGTCTGTTCTTGTCGCGACGGACCAGTTCCTCCATAACTTCAAGATGATGCTTCAGAGACTCCGAACTAAAGTTCTCTCTAAAAATATCGTCAACGAAATAATTTTCTGAATGTTAGGTAAGTCAATATTTAGTGTCTTTGAAATGTTTTTTGTTGTTGTTGTTGTTATATTTGTCTCTATGCTTGTTCATTATATATTTTGTTGTAAACAATGTGTTCGGTTGAGTTTAAGTTACACCCAGTTGGGTACACGTCTTCCCGCTCTTACTACACATTAACATGGTTTATTTGCAAGCTCCGTTCTTCATGAGTGATTGAACAAAAGAAAATCCTACTATTTAACGTTTGAAAACCAAGGGTCGCGATAAAAAGAATTTCGCTGCAACGAATTCGTAAAATCAGGCAGAATTTTAGACAACTTTTACTCTGCTGAGGTACGTTTGTGCAGGTCACGCATTTGGGTCTCCGGCCCTCGTGTGTTACCATGGTAACTATTTTCACTCTGTCACGTGGCTTTGAACTGATAAGCATTGACTTTTTCCTGAGATTACTCACTCATTTATACCAACACCAGGGCTTTCATCGATAACCACAATACCCTGCTGGTCTGCCATGTCCATGATCTCTTCTGCATATGGATAATGACTTGTACGGAATGAGTTCCCTCCCATCCATTTCATGAGGTTGAAGTCCTTGGTGATAATGGCATAATCCAGTCCTTTACCTCGGATCTAAGGAGGAGTTTATTTAATATTTTTTACCATTGTCAATATCAATTACCATCATGATGACCATCATCATTATCATTAGTATCATCAATGGTCATTATTGTCATCGTTAGCATCATAAATGGACATCATTAACATAATCATTATCATCAGCATCAATTATCATGATGATGATTACCATCTTCAATGATCATCATCACCATCAACATTAGCAATCTTTATAGTTATAAACATCATCAATCATCATGATCACTATCGAAATCATCATTCAATCATTACCTACACCATCATGTACAAAAGTTATTTATTTATTTATTTATGGTCATCAACATTAACGTTACCCTCATTCTCTTTACCACTGGCCTTCAACACAGTCATCACCAGCATCATCAAATATCACTCATCATCATCACCACCACCATCACCACCACCATTCAATCATTATGTATCCCATCACCAGCAACATCAACACCACCAACAACAACATCAACTTTCAATCATTACTTATCCCATCACCAGCAACATCAACATCACCCTCCTCTTTATCACCCGCTTTTAACACAGTCACCATCTAGTTTAGCAATACTTGATTATAGGTTTTATTATTACAATAATATAATTATCAACTCACATTAGCATCTTCATGTTTGCCAAAGCCTTTGAAGTAGAATTGCTTGTTGTTAATCAAGAACTTTGCACCTTCTACTTTAACAGTCCTTATACCAACTGGTATACGATACACATCTGTGAGCACCCTTGAACTGGAGACTGTAGATACCTGGAGTTGTAACAAAATGGATGGAATTTTGTTGACACTTGAATGTCAGTTTTTCATTGGCAAACTACCTAGTCAGGACAGTTTATCCCCTATTAAAGGTGGATAATCTAAAAACTGCATTTCGTTGTGCATACTTGGCTATTAACTCTCCTCTATATTAGATTCTCCATGTTGGACAGGGGTTGCTGCAGGTGTTACCTTGGAACTAGCATACATCACTAAGGCCTAGTTCAAATGTCGAACTTCTCATTAGCCAAACACGTTAAAAAAAAATAGATAATAAGCCAGCAATATTGGACAAAACTGTTGTTACATTACCCTTTTTGTGAAAAACTTTTGATGTTCTTCACACTTTTCACTTGTTTTCTAGTTTTCAACATTGGATAGGGGGAGGGGAGATACTTTGGAAATATAAAGTTAAAAGTGAGAAATGAAGTAATTTTTTGAAATTCCCGTTTTGTAATAACTAATTTTGTTCAAGATTGAGGCTTCTTCGATGTCATAAGGGTCGGCTCATAAGAAGATTGACGTTTGAACTGGGCCTTATTGTTATAGGCTGCAACTTCATTACTTAATACCAGAAGCAGTGGATTCCACTCACCTTCAGTGTATACATGTATGCTGTCTGATTACTCATTCCAATTGGCCACCAAAGTATTGGATTTTTAACAGTCAGTTGCCCTTCAAACAATCCCTTACCACCTGTACTGGCAACAACATAGCCTTCCTTGTCTAACAACTGGTATTCCATAGAAATATCATCTCTTGGTACTGTACTTATTGCTCCGACAACGCTGACAAAATCTACTACTCCTGCCTGGTTGTTGAGGGATGTTGTAATGGTGATGTCGGAGAGGTACACTACAGGGGTAGTGTAGAGTTTTACTGGTCGGTGGATGCCGGCATAGTTGAAGAAATCAAATGAGTATTTCTGAACAAAGTAGCCTGGAGGATACCTGGATGGAAATGCAAGGGGAATCAAAAAGTTACTCTCATGAAAGAAAAAATGTAAACCTAGCTCTTTTATTTAATTTGTAAGCTTTTTTGTAAAGATAAAATAGCTACAAAACACTTGGACTACCCAGCCCCAAAAAATAGCCAAAAACTTGGTTGTTTATATTTACCATGCAGTTTGAGAGTAGATTTTCTATCTGTACACCTAATAGACCTCATCGGCTTGGGGTAATGTTGTCCCATTTCAGACCACATGTCATTCTCTTGAGAATAAGATTCTTTGTTTGAGTTGTATCCATATTCATGTATCTTCTCATGTGCAACCATTAAACAATGAAATGATACTCTGGGGAATGACACGTGGTCTGAAATGGGACAACATTACACCCAAGCCGATGAGGTCTATTAAGTGAGATGTACATGCACTATAATTATATGACTTTGATGCAAATGAGGTAAACTTGTGTTATTTTCTATGAAAGTCATTTGAGTGTTGAGGAACAACAACGTCTTTATAAAAAGCCATACGAGTGTCATGAAACCATGGTAACAATGTGAATGTCATGACCACAGGTTTCCCAAACAAGAAATGCAAATGCTATGGTAATGGCAGCCATATGAGTGATAACTGTAGTGGTAACAAAGCTTGTCATGGAAACTGTGTTTATGCAAATGAGCCATAGGTGTCTATTATTGATGCCGTGTGAGTGGCTGCATGCATGGACCCATAGCTACAGGTTGCTCATCATGTAATATGGATGCCATTTAAATGATAGGAACTATAATGTTCTAAGAAAGCCATAGGAATACTATGGAAGAACTAGATGTTGACCATATACATCTATTTCAAAAAGGTTGTAGTAGCTGAAAGCAACAAGCAACTAGCAACAACACAAGACGACAAAGAATATATGCATTTTACTCCTTATTCATCATATAGACCAGATTATTTTAGTTGTTTTGTAATGGTAGGCTGCAGCTCCCGAATCTTCAGCTAATAGACCTCATCGGCTTGGGGTAATGTTGTCCCATTTCAGACCACGTGTCATTCTCTTGAGAATAAGATTCTTTGTTTCAGTTGTATCCATATTCATGTATCTTCTCATGCGCAACCGTTAAACAAAGAAATGATACTCTAGGGAATGACACGTGGTCTGAAATGGGACAACATTACACCCAAGGCGATGAGGTCTATTAAGGCATATATTGTTTGCAGGTGGTCTTGGCCTGTTGCTCGTTGCTTTCAGCTGTGACAACCTTTATTGAAGTAGGTGTATATAGAAAACAACGAAACACCAGTTTCCTACTCCCATGTAACTTGATATGTTACTGTGATAAAAAATGCCATATAACAAATTTCTTTTTGCTCACCCGTCTCCACCACTAGGGTATTCTATCTCTCCTGGAGGAAGAGTAGTTGGCGACAAGGTATTATTGATGGCTGCTGTTATCCTATTGGATTGATCATAGTGAAGGAATGTCGTAACATCAGCTTCAAATGGTAAGTGTCCTCCATTGTGTTGCATGACCTCTTTGCCATTAACCCACTAAAAAATGAAGCCAGAACAGAGAAATGAATTCATCCGGCCTAAGAAATTCCAATTCACCTTTGAGGGGATAGGCTTTCACATGGTGACGTAGTGTTATGGTCACCAAAAAGTTCAGACATTGTTGTTGAATTGCCATAGGATCGTACTAACTTTTCTACAAGTTATCTACTTGTTTTGTTTATTCTGTTCTCTAAATCTTAGCAAAACTTCTTTAAAAATAAAGTATTTAGATAGTTTCGCTAAAATTTTGAGAACAGAATAAACAAATCAAGTCAATAAATTGTACAAAAGTTAGTACGATCCTATGGCAATTCAACAACAATGTCCGAACTTTTTGGTGACCGTAACACTATGTCACCACGTGAAAGCCTATCGCCTCAAAGGTGAATTTGTGAATAATTGTTTTATGTTTTATGTAAGATGAAACAACAGGAAAGACCTGTGTACATTTTGCAAGCATCAAAAATAAAAAATGAAATAAAGCACTTTAATTAAAATAAGCTAGAACAGGGTGGGACAGGGGTTATGGATGACGCGTGATACAGGCTAAAATAAGTGTGTGATACTTGAAAATAGCACAATGTAGAGTGTGATTAGTGAATACACTACTTTGCTAATACAAATTTTCTCTCATTCCAGTTTACTCAGGGGGCAAATTTTTTGAATTAATGAGACAAAATGTGGCCGTGCAACACCATTGTCATTTTGCCCCCTGATTAAACTGGAATGAGAGAAAATTTGTATTAGCAAAGTAGTGTATTCTGGGTTTACTGTTTATAAGTATGCTTATATGTGACACTTTTATACTTACCACAATGCTGTAGTAATGTGCACTTTCAAATCGTAACACCACCCTTGTGCTATTATTCCTCCATGAACTGGGAACAAACACCTCTCGTTCATACCACACCCATCCTATGAAATCCCTGAGAGATTTATCTTGTGTAATATCATTGTAACTTGATGGAACCGGCATTGGAATCACACTCCCTGACTGAAAGTTCAAACATCAAATTCAGAATGGTAAGAAAATAAGACTTGTAAAACCTGTCGTGTCCATCAATCAAAAACTTACTCAAACCAGCACAGGGAGCCCAAGCTCGTTTTTTGTTGTCAATATATCACAGTAAATGTGATTGATAAAAAAAATTCATTTTTTCAGAAATTTTTGGAGAATTCAAGATTTCTATTATATTCTTTCTTTTGCATCCTGCTCTATGCTAGAACCAAATTTCATGTAGTCAGAGCCATTCTAACAAAAACAGCAAGGAATAAGTAAAAAAATTATACAGGCAGCCCAATCTACTTCCGTCAGCTTCCATTGATACCAGCCACGTAGCTGAAGGAACTACTGACATTAAACATAGTTTCTTTACCTTCTTACTGTACTGTAAAGCTCAACACAAGCAATATTTAATACGTAAAATTTGTAGTTACCAAAATGTGATTTTTTTGCAATAAAATCACAGAATATACTGGTAAGACTTGCCATATGACTAGTGTAGTTGTTATTTTTTCCCCTCGTCTAAATAAGTGGAAAGGCTGGAAGTCGAATTTTAAATTCAATTTGATGTTAAATTTCAACTTTTTAGAAGAAGGGGATATGAGGTAAGAAAAACCGTTAAATTATGGCATTTTTCGTAAAAATAACAACTGCACTAGATATGGCAGGTCTTACAAGTAATTCACATTTTGGTAACTACGAATTTTTTGCATTTATATTGCTTGTTGTTGAACTGTAAAGTACAGTAGATTTGGCTGCCTGTGAAAATATCCGTCTATAAAGAAAGTAGCAGCCAGTGATACGTGAGAAAGTAGTGAACTTTATATGATTGGGCTTCCTGTGGTGTTAGAAGCAAATTATATAAGTCTTGATCCAAGAGATGATTAGCAAAATATCTATGGCCTAATCTTGAATAGGAAACCTAAAATTCCATATAAACGACCCCAAGTTGGTTGTTTTGACAAAAGAGACAGGTACTACAGGAGTTTTGAAGGTGGCATGCATCCTTTTTGGCACCTTTAGCAAATGCTCTAACTATTTTTTTAGCCAAATTTTTTGAAAATGTAAAACTCAGTTCTGGTGACTTACTTCAATTGTAATTCTACTTCATTATCCCAGAATATAATTTTTTTTTCTTCTATTTCCTAAAGAGTTTTACTAGTAATGTTCAACTTTTTTCTTTTGTTAATTATTCAGAGATTTGACGTCTCTAACTAAAGTTGAGTAACAACTGTCTGGTTTCTTATTCTTATAAATATATACACGACTCCTTAAATTTCTATTCTGCTTTTGAAAGATTTCAAAATTGCATACACAAACTTTGAATTTAAACGGTTTTTTTTTTTTTGGAGAAATAGGAATCCCCTCTAATTAAGCTTAAATTAAATCTGCTTTCAATTTGCGATGGTACAAATTCTAAATAATTTATTGCATGTTCTTGGATCAAAAGAGAAGACATATTCCTTACGAACGTTTGTTTAAGTCCAGGAAAGATTAAAATATCCTTAATATTAATGATACCTTTGATAAAGGCTTTGAATACCACTTATTTTGGAATCCAGCTTGCCTATCTCCCGACTTGTCTGATCGGAAATCCCAGATTCCATTCAGTTCTTTCACCTCTCGGCTTTCGGATTCTCTTGGATACAATATTCCCGGAAGATTCGACATTGTTGAAGGAAGGAAACATCCTATTAAAACTGAGATCAGTCGTAAAATAGTCCGTGATCTACGCATATTTTTTTAGACCGTACTGTTGTATTTACTGCTCGATCACGCGCGTTTTTCATGTGTCTATCTTTGCCGCAAGGTGTTATGGGTAATTTTAATATGCGCGCGAAAATTAAATGCCCAGCAAATGGCATCAACTTTTTACGCATGGTTTTTTGATAAAACCATAATTACCAATTATAACTAATAAATTTGATTCAAAGCATTAAAATATAATGAAAAGCCACAAAAAGGATCGATTTTAGTTTTGACGGTCTTGGAGAACAGGTAGTACTAAGGGGGAGGGGAGGGGAGGGGAGGGGAGGTAATGGGAGGGGTAGCCAGCTGATCTGAATAACAATATTAGCCAACCAGAATCAAAAAAAAATAATTGCAAAACTGAGGTCTCATCCTTAGAAGCTTTTCGACTCAGGAAACGCTTATTTATCAATTTTATTTCTCACTAAATAATCTGAATATTTGTTTATTTCAGATCTACAAAGGTCAGACAAAAATTGACCACTGATACTACTACATATCTGACAGATACAATGTATAATAACCATCTTTCATCCATTTAATTGATGATTCACATTCAACCTGAAGGCAATGATACCTTCTTGTCCTTTTTAAAAATATTGATAGATCCATGCAAATGACTTAGTAGTTGGGTAAACTTTATTCTCAGTAAACGGTTCATGAACTACAGTAGGAAAAACTGTGTCTGCTAGTAGTCGATCACAATTCAATACCCGTCAGCGGGCTCCAGGTGGTGTCCATTGTTACACCAGCCACCCCCAAATAAATGTAAGTAAAAACAGTCAGATCAGGATCATTCATGACATCACTATATCATCACTTTTTTCATTTTAGACATCCCCAAAATTCGGGATCCTGCCCACTATTCAATCGTGAGGTGAGAGGAGAGATTATCCTACTGATTAACCTCAGCTTAAAATATTCTACTATTACTGACATATCACCAATAATTATGTAAAGACAACCTAGTGACATCTTTATAAGTTTTTCCATTTATATGACAGCTGAGAATTTCCAAGGAAGGTATTATGATAGTTTAGCTCTCTTTGGTGCCTATAAGGAGAATAATATCGAAAGAATTAGTAATATTATAACTTTTTAACTGCACTTGAGCATGTCACTAAGCTAATGGGAATCAAGGGTGGCATAGGTGGTAGTGGACTCACCTCTCACCCCAGAGGTCTCGGGTTTGATTCCAGGACTTGGTATCACATGTGAGTAGAGTTTGTTGGGTCTTTCCCTTGATTCAGGGGTTTTTCTCTGGGTTCTCTGGTTTCTCTCTCTCTCCGCAAAACCCAACATGCTAAATTCCAGTTGCATCTGTGAGTTAGCTGTGCCCTGACTTTGATCAGCCCAGAGGTTGCTTCAGGGTATTGATAAATTAATTGAAGGTTACATTTATTGATAAAATCCAAGTAAGCTTCAGTGTCAAGTTGCTTATAGGAAGTTTGACATGAGAATCTGCAGTCTCTGATTGATTATATTACTCACCCTAGAATTAGGAGGAAGCATACTGTCCTCTCCAGTTGGAAACATTATCTGTTTTGCTTTTAATGTAACTTCATCATCCTGGTGATATCAATAATTAAAATAATTCAGGGCCATTTCTATGTTTCTGCAACCTCACCAATTTATTGATGTCTGGAGCTTTTTTTGTTTGGTTCAATCACGGTGGTACTAATCCGGGCCAAAACATTTTGTAATTTTGATGGATGGAATGGCTGCACTGTTTCTTGGATTGTTTGGGCCACAAAAACATGGTTTTACTTATACTTATGGCTCTTCGCACCAGGAGGCACATAAGGCTATCACACTGTCTGACCCACCCTTCCTGTTTTGAGCTGCAACCTTAACCTTGTTCTACGATCCCCAACCTGCTTTTTCCCTTTCAAAAAACACATGTAAGGTACGAATTCTTGCCAGAAACTAAACAAATAAAATTCAACATTATCTAGCAGTATGTTGGTTGGGATTATCAGTATACCTGTAGCCATGGATGTTTTAGAGCATCCTCTACTGTGATTCTTTCATCAGCTTTTACTGTTAGTAACTTCTTAACAAGATCTTTTGCTGTAGTGAAAGACAAGTAACAAAAAATTAGAAAATGTTAGAAAACAACATTAAATTGTAATATTTGGCAAATCATTTGCAAGTCTGCCCAGCCATGGGTTAATGTTTAAGTATAGAACACATGCCAGCCTCACTATTAACAGCAAGTTATGCAATAGCTGTTATTACAGTTAAGCCCACGAGAATCGTACAAGTTAGGCTATCAGGTCGATACAATACTTGCTGTCTCATTTGCATGCATCCATAACATTTGCTACTAGAGATTGCCAGTGCCATACCTTCTTTACTTATGGGATCCCAGTACGTCTTATGGAATTTATATAATCCTCGACATATCTGCTGTGTTAGAGTGTATGGTTTTATTTCTTCACTGAAAGGTGGATAGCCTGCAAGACTGAAAAAGCAAATAATTATAAGAATCTATGAAAAAAAGAAATGAGATACCTACCACTGTCAGAGATGACACTTTATTTTTGTGTCTCGGTTTTGGGACTTGTATTTCTGGTGAAATTTGGGTCTCAAGTTGGCTGCTCAATGGATGGAAATGATGACCAACAGCCGTAAAGGTTGAATCCACATTTAATCTTTTAATTGCAATGTGATAGGTCAAGAAAGACATGGCCTAAAAGGTGTTTATTCAGGTATTGTATGTTGACCTGTCATTCTTTTGAGCCCTGCCATGTATTAATTTGTGGGTCGACTTATTTAGGGAACCCTAACCACTACATGTGAAGTGAATACATTTTCGCCAAAATAATATAATAGAAGGCATATACTGGTATTTAGTTACTCTACAATTATTTTCTTTAAAATAATCACCAGACAAAGAGCATGACTCCAAGACTCCAGCAGTCAACAGCTTTTGAATAACCCCCTTGTCCTGAAGAAGCCAGGACTTCTGGTGCCAAATAGCTGGGTGTTCCACACAATGTCTTCATCAGGCTTTGCTCACCAACCATCTTTGACAGGCCAAAGTCAGTAACCTGTTAGATTGACAAGGAACCATTTGAGTAATATAGTTAAAATAGGTATATTTGAAGTCTTTTCTGCATCAGCAATACCTTGATTAACGTTTCATCCTTGTCTGATGCTAACAAAACATTTTCAGGCTGAAAGTTAAAAGACAGTATGAAATATAAGTCAAGAAAATGGTAAAATTGTATTAAATCAGTTGACTTAAATGATGGGGATCCAATAGATCTTTTTCGAATTCATAAAATACTACTGTATTCCTTGACTACAGATTGGTTTACGCAGGGTTAGCTTCATGGATTTTGCGTAGAATATTCATGTGTTCCAGTTAAAGTCCATGGAATTTCAAAGTGTTTGTATTGTTGAAGTTGAGCATTCTTTACTTTATAGTTGGTATTTGTGAATGTTTTGACATTGAAATAAGGCTAACCTTGCATAAATGAGACACAAAGAACACAGCGGTTTTTTTACAGATTCAAAAAAGTGTCATTAATGCAGAAATTTTTTTCATGAATTTTTAAATGAAACATCTTCACGTGGGGCCCATGTGACAATATTACAGTTGATAAAGAGATGATTGGAAGTTGCATAAGGAGATAAGCAAAACCTGACCTTCAAGTCCCTGTGTGTGATCCCTCTATCATGAAGATACTGTGAAATAATAACGTCTATTATTAATATTATTTTACTAGGTATTATGTTAAACATACTCAGTTTTCTAGTGGACCAAAATACCACTAGTTACATGAACTATTGAATGTATATGCATAAATATTTCAATGAAAAATAATATAGTGCATTTTGGAAAGCACAAGTGGTGTGTGCTGCTGATGTACCACCTCTCACCAATGGGACCTGGGTTTGAGTTCTGCTGGACTTGATGTCATATATGTGAGTAGAGTTGTTTGTTGGTTGTCTCCTGTGCTTCAAGGGTATTTTTTCCAGGTTCGCCAGTTTTTCCTCCCTCCACAAAAATCAACTTCTAAATTCTAATTCAATCTATCATTTGCCTTATAAGTGGGTTTTAAACTTGTTAGGCTTTCCTTCCACCTCGGAGTGGTAAAATTAAATACATTTTAACTGTATCCTTACCTTGACAGCAATAAGCATTTGGTAAAAAAGTAATTTAACACAATTCTCCTCAATTCGTCTTTGATTTTTTATTCTGTCAAACAGTTCACCACCTTCAACCAATTCCAAGACAATATAGAGGTTATCTGGAGTCTCAAACACATCTTCTATTTTGATGATAGTTGGATGATCCAAAGCTTTGAGAATTTCTACTTCATCTTTGGTAGATGCTTCCTGTGTGCTGACTGAGAACTGCTTTTTACTTATAATTTTGACAGCATGTCTTGAGCAGTTGCCTTTAGTGAAACATAACCGGACCTCTCCACAAGCACCTCTACAAGGATAGGATAATGCATGTGAGTGATGTTTAATGGTAGGTAACAGTGAAGAATGAAATCCCAAGGTTGCTGTTAGACAGTTAACTATATTTTTAGATTTCTGATACCCTGACACCTTAACAGACAACAAGCTACTGACATTATACCAACGGCATACTGAAACCAACAACCCACTGACACCTTACTAACAGCCCACTGACACCTTACCAACAGCCTAGCAACACCTACTGACTCCCTACCAACCACATACTGACACCCTAGCAACCATATACTGACACCCAAGCAACAATTTACTGACTCCTTAGCAACAACTATTGACAACCAACTAATAAACTATGGGCACCCTACTAATGCACTATCAACACTGTACTGACACCCTACCATCAATCTTCTGAACCTACCATCAACCTACTGACACCTACCATCAACCTACTGACACCTACCATCAACCTACTGATACCTACCAATACCATAACAACCAAAATGATTAGACAAATTGACTTACCTGCCCAACACTTTTGACAAGATATATTTGGATTTAAAACCCTAGAAATATGAAAAATGAGGTAAATATGAATGAAAATATCTCACTTCATAATGGTCTTACATATCAGCTAGCTATTTCTTGATTTAGTTAATTCATGACTAAGGTCCTTACCTCAGGAAGGGTTTCTAAATCCTGAGTTGCTTTTCCAAGCTCTTGAAAAATATATGCTGGAGAGATATAAATTGCAGCAAAGGTTTAGTTATAACCCACAAGATATCGTATCTACATATTGCATCTTCTTGTGTACCCAAACACCTACAGATGGTATGATTTCTGGTTTTGACTTTTTTCCATCAAATTTACAGCAATCAGAGGTTACTAAAGAATGCAAAAAGAACATCAAAACAATATTTACCTTTATTTGTTAATACAGAAAGACTGATTTCATCATTGTTTTGTATTACGTGGGTTTGGTTTCGACCTAATTAAATATCATCGTAGAGTTGGTTCTTTAAATTTCATAACATGGTTCTAACGAATATAACAATATTACATGTAGTCTTCAACAAATCAACTTATTCTCTTGCTCTAACATATTCACGTACCAATTTTCTCTCCATTCAGAAATGTTCCATTTGAACTAAAATAAAAGTATAATTAAAAATGAATGAACATTTTTATTTTATTTTAAGATCTTTCTTTATGATATTGATGGTGATACATAGTATTAAGAATTCAATATGAAAAACTTTTATTTTCTAGTTCTTTCTAATAATTTGACTGTCAACTAATTTACCTTAAATCTGTCAAAAACATGTCAAATGACCCAATATTATTATTCTTTTCCTAGAATGAGAACCACAAGATCAGTACTACAGCTGTTGAAAATCAAAACTAGGAATCCTGCATGGGCCCTCCCCTTAAGGTGTGGACATAAGATACAATTTTTCATGTGACATACTTTGCATGTGACAATGCAAAAATTGTGACCACCCATGCAACATTATTTGCGATGTCACCAACGATGTCGCAAAAAGTAGGAACAATCTCTAATTTTGCAATGTCGCATGCTACTAATCTCACCATGCTTGAGCAACATCGCACAGGTGGATACACAATGTGATCTAGTTTTTATGACATCGCGCATTGTGCCTCCGCACCTTTAGTATATCCCTATCAAACCCTCCCTTCCTCCAACCCTGAATCAATACTTCAAAGCTGCTAAAATATATTATTATGTACTTATTGACTGAGTGGGAGGTCCGAACGGGAAAATATTTGGCTCGAGGTCCTGAAGTACGGAACGAGCGCAGCGAGTTCCGTGCCAAGGACCGAGAGCCAAATATTTTCCCGTTCGGACCGACCTTAACTCAGTCAATAAGCATTTTATCATATGACCACATATAAAAAATCGATTTCAAAGCGTTTTTAATAAATGCGAATCAAAATGCGTAGTTTTTACATGATTGACGGCAGCGAGTCCGAACGGCGAGTCCGAACGGGAAATTATTACACTTTTCGGAAAAGCGTACTTTTTTTGCTGACGACATTTTCCCCAAAGGTTTTTTTTAGAATCACGCGTACAGTGAAATACGGTCATATGATAAATGGCCTTATGCACCTCGTGGTGCAAAGAGCGGTAAGTAAGTAAAATACATTATGACTTTAGTCTACTAGAATCAAAACTATACCTACCCTATAAAGCTTGTAGTGTTTTGTACTTAAGGCTTGGTAGTGAGGGTTATTTTGAAAGTCTCTTTGTTCAAACTGCATCTTGTTCATGGACCCACGTCCAAATGAATAGTCATCATCATATAGTTCTACAAAAAAAAACATTAAATTTTAGGGGTAGGTTTTATTTCTCATTATCACTTTTTCGTTTTATTTTTCATTGTAACTTAGATTTTCTAATTGGAACCTAGGGTGGCATAGCAGTAGTGCTCTTGCCTTTCACCTATGGGGGTCGGGGTACGGTAGTAGGGGAATGGTGTTGGGTTTGATTCCTGGACTTAGCATCAACCAATCAGAATCATCAACAGATGGTATTTGACACAACATGTATACCAGAGCCTTCCTCATTTTTAGCAAGTTTAGTATTTATGCAAAACAAGGTTCATAGAACCTTGGCTTTTGCAAAAATGCTAGGATTTCGAAAGGAATTGCTTTCTGAACTTTTTCTTTGCATTCCCCCGATCTCACTCCCCAGGGGTTTCCTGTTAAACTTTAGCTTTCTCACGACAAAAACACTACAGCGTTAAACATATTTTAATATCTAAATCTCAAAATGTAAAAGGTTTTAAAACTACTTCTGTCCCTTGTTATTAGAAGAAGTTTGATGATAAATAAGGAAGTATAAAGATGAGCTTAAGCTTACACACGTCTCGTACCATGTGCGGCCCCATGTGCTTGTCACATCGACTCGTATTAAGCAGAAGGATCACTCTCAGTCTAAAACCAATCCTCTACGTTCAAAGTCTGGTATTCAACATCAAACATCTCTATCTTACCGACTAACTTGAAGCCTTTTCCGATAGGATATAATCGACCCCAAGGTTGAGGAACATTTTGTTCTTCCTCCGCTATGTCGTCAAGACCATCGACAACATCTTGTGTGGAGACCGTGTCAAGTGTAGAGGATGGGACAGATTGGCTTTGGCTTTGGGAAGAAGAAGAGTGAGAGCTTGGATCGCCACTGCTGGAAGAAGTTGTTGGTGCACTCATTCTGGTGTTTACGGTATTTTACGGTACAGTAAATAAAGTAACCTTTGCAAAGTTTCTAAAAGCTAGACCTGGGAATAACGAAAAGCATTATGGGAGAAACTTAGTGAGTAGATGGGGGTCGGGAGGGTCCCACAACCTCTGGCAACCTCTGGGCTCAAGGATGGCAGAGCACATCTCAAATAAAGTTGTAGGGGCCTACAATCTTTTTTTCTAGAACTCAATCTTAGAAAAAAATAGGATTTTATTCTCGTAAATCGTAAAAAAGTGTGTGCCTGTGGGTAGGTGGGTGGGGGCTTTGGCTCTATTGTCCCTGGGGCTGATCAAGATCCGGGCATCTCTAATATATAACTGCACAAAATATTTCCAGAATAAGTTGCTTTATCTTACTAGCTTTCAATGCTTTGTTGGTATGAATAGAGTTATTTTTTGAAACATTTTCTAGTAGTTACTGTCAAATAGACACAAGAGAAAACAATGGAATTAGTGAAGTTTTGCCTCAATACTAGCACTCCAGTTTCACATTCTCTGTGGCTCAGGATTGGCCAGGATTTCGTATGGAATGATTTTGAACATTCATGCATTCCAGTGAAGGTCCATGGAATTTTAATTCAAAGCGTTAATCAAGGAACACAAATTTTTAACTAATTCAAAATTGGTCGTGGGGTGGATCTAGGATTTTGAGTAGGAGGGGGGGGGGGGGGGGGGTGTCACAAAATTTAGGAGATGCACCTTTTGCAACCAACTAATTCCAAGCAAGAAAGGGAGGTCATGGGTACCAGGTGACCACCCCTTTGATCTGCCACAGTGGTCTATTGCTAAATGCTTGGACTTGAACTGTAAGGTGATCGGCAAATCACTCTTGGTAATAAATGCACTCCAGTTTATTTTAACACTAAATAAATAACCAACTACAGACCGAAATCAGTTTTTCAATTTATGTTTATTAGCTTAACACTCAAACTCTATCTCGTAATATGAGGGGTCAAAGACATGTATTCGTACATAACCATCTTCACCTCCACTGCTGTAACTGTAAACAAAGCAAAATGAATAGGAATTAATGATCTGCAAGCATTCCCAAGAGAATCAAAAAGCAAAGACATAGTGGCCATGTTGGTGGTATTAACAAAGAAGGCTAATAAGAAATCTTGCGTTAAACACCATCAACATGGCAACTAAGAGATGGAGAATAAGTGTGCATGCATGGCGATGAGTTGTCCTTACCTTCGACCATTTGGATGAAAGGCTAAACTGTTGATTGGCCCAAAATGACCCTTTACTCTGCCGATCTCTTCCTCAAAAATAGTATGGTAAAATCTTGCATCAAACTTTCCTATTCTTGTGTTGGTTGTGGTGACATCCATGGCTTCTTGGCCACCACCAAGAACAACCTGGAAATGCAAACCAATTCCCAGTTAAGATGAGACTTTTTTATGGTTTACATAATAAACTTGATATTTCAGCATTTTTGGTGGATGGCAAATCATTCCAGATTCTTTTTATTTCCAAAATTATTCATGACTCAGATATTTTAGACCCATTTCCAATGGTTTTAATAACACATGTTGCATAAACAACCAGTTACTAAAAAATTCTAAAATTCTCTTGAGTGTTGAGGTTCGACTTGGTGTGTTCAATACATTAACTACATTTTATGATGTCTGTACTCCACATGGAGCCATTGTTTCCTCGTCATTCAAGTGAATTTGGGAGCAAACCAGATACTTACATGGTTCTTGATGGGGGATAATGCTGCAGAGTTGACTGGTCTCTCAGTCTTGTAGGTCTTGAAGTGATTAAGAGAATTGGTATCAAACAACTGCAACAAATACAAATCAAAATTATTAAACATGAGTCAACTTTAATCCTTTTTCAGTCAAATTGAATCCTGTTTCTGTTGCTATGTAGAAAAAAAGGATGAGAGGGATAGAAATGATAGAAGAGAAGGACCAGATAGACTCATTGTACACTTGGGTGTAATGCTTTCCGATTTCAGGCCATGTGTCATTGAATCCCTTGAGAATAAGATTCTCCGAATGTATGAATTACATTCATTATAAATGCATCTTAGTTTGACTGTAAAAGATCTTAGAGCATCTTACCTTGGCAGTAGTGTCTTTAGATGCTGTTACAAACATTGTACCATCTTTGTACATCTGGATATCATTTATAGCCTTGTTGTGATCCTGTAGATTGTTGTAAAGTTTTTCTCCTGACTGCAGGATAAATCAAAAATGAAAATTTTAGGCTGAGATATAAGTCTGTTGAGTGTGCAAAGAGTATTGAGACAATGCACCGATATGAAATATATCTAACATTAGTAAAATTCTACTACTATACTATTGCAAATCCTGCATTCTGATTGGCTAACGTACTCACTATCTATCAGCCGATAGATAGTGGGTAGAGAAAGCCGGACTTGTTTTGAAAAAATGGCGGCTTTTCCTTCGCGCTTTTGTGAAGTTTAGTTTAGTTTAGTTTAGTATAGTATAGTTGATAACTCTTGATTTCTATCGGCTTTGATAGTTGACTCGGGGCCGGAGCCCCTCGTCAACTATCAGCGGATAGAAATCTCGAGTTCGTCTTCTAATTGTTAATTATTAATGAATAAATATTGTTTAGACTTGGGAAGTGGATGGGAGCAGCAATTATAGGGAAGTAAAAATTGCCATTGCAACATGTATTTAATATGCAATACACAATGTGTATCAAAGCTCACAAAGCACTCTGGGAAACCAAGCCCTGCAAAAATGAAACAGGGAAACCAAAGGAAATATCAGAAAAAAATTACTCTGTTATTTTTGTCTGTTAAAATACTTACATTTCCATAGAAAATGTCGGAGGAAAAATTGTCAGAAGAATTTTTAGAGGAGCGTAAGGACTCTGTTTTTCATCATGCTTTGTGCAAGAAATTTGAGCTCGTGCACATTGGCTATTCTAAAATACTTGGGAAAGCACGACCCCTGCAACCCCCTCCATGGTGTCTGTTAGGGAGCAGGACTGGATGAATCTAGGGAGGGTCATCATCCTTCCCCCTCCATCAAGAATAGATACTCCCTTAGTAATCAAGTCTATAGAGTTTGAAATATATTATATACCTTTGCATCCCATTGGATAAGTTCTCCATTGTCATGTCCTGTGATAATCATCTCATCTAGAGGTCCCCAAATGGATGATGTGACTTTGGAAGCGGGAACTGGAAAGCTTAATACTGGTGTATTGAAATCTGCAAGAAAAAATCAATTAAAACTTTTCAGTCTACCTTCAAATAATAATAATAATAATAATAATAATAATAATAATAATAATAATAATAATAATAATAATATATTAATATTTATTTATACGGCACTGTTTCCATTTACAAGTCCAACAGCGCAATTACAAAAATATAAGCATAAGATTAATAAATAGATGTAAACTAATATGAATTATTAATGAAAAACGGAACTAAAAAGTCTTGTTAGAAATGGAATTAGTAAACATTACACCCTGTTTCGCCTTGATTGGTTAGAGTAGCAAATGTTATGGTTTATTTTTTAATACAAAAATCACTGTGCCTTTCCATTTAAGGGTAAAGAAAAGTTAATATAAGACCTTTTTTTCAAATTCCTAAAATACTGCTATGTTCAGCAATAAAGGAACTCATTAGTTCGTGTTCGTCCGAGTATAAATACAATAAGAGTTATGTAATCGTCCGTGCTGTTATGCAATACCCAAGAGAATTGTGATGTATATAAAAGTAATGAAGTTGTTCAATAAATGTACATTAAATATTCAAGTCTTTGACGAGTATATTACAACTGGCGACGAGGATGGGATTACTGTTGGAAGTTTAGAACCATTTGATGGTGCCGATGACTTTTCGGCTTACAAGGAGCGTTTAGAAGCGTATTTTGTGGCAAACGATATCGGAGTTGTAGCTGACGATGCAAATCCTTCAGTAAGACGTTCCGCCGAGCGTAAAAAAATTGCCGTTACTATTTCTTTAATTGGAAAGAAGACCTACGCGACGCTCAAAGATTTGTGTTTACCAGATTCACCAACTGAAAGATCGTACGAAGAGTTATGTGATTTACTGATGAATTACTTCAAGCCAAAAGTTTCAGAAGTTGCGGAAACTTATCGTTTTCACCAAGCCGTTCAACTCGAAAATGAAAGCGTCATGGAGTATGCTAACCGTTTAAAGCATTTAGCTGTTCATTGTAATTTTGGTTTTTACAATTCCTAAATGCTCTGCATGCATGTCGTTTAACAGAATTTGACGTAGTGAAGAAGGAATAATGACTCGTTCATTCCAGATTAACTTGTCGTCCTCCGTTGTAATGTCAAATCTTTTTCTGTGATAAGGTAGTAAATCTTCTGTTGGTTGATCAGGCCAACCATGTCGTGTGTAGTACAAAACTTTCTTTAAAACAGGATCTTTCTTCGTCTCCATGGCAACAACTTCTGCTTTGATATTCAATCGCTGTCAACATCGAAGGAATTGAAATTCCAATGGAAATTGACACTGGGAGCGCTGTTACTTTATTGAAGAAGCAAGATTTTCTAAAGCTTCGTGATGATTTGTCTACTCTGGGTAAACCTAGTTTATCTTTGAAGAGTTATACTGGAAATCTTATTCATTGTTATGGAGAGAAAGAATTGAAAGTGAAAGTTGGAGATCAAGAAGCTAATTTAATTATCCGTGTTGTTGATGGTTCTGGCCCATCGCTGCTTGGAAGAGATCTGATGTCTAAAGTAACTTTACCTTGGCGTAATATTTTTGGAGTTTCTTCAATGGCTCAAGATCATATTGTTCAACAATATGGTGAATTATTTGATAATTCCGTAATTGGAAAGCTTAAAGATGTACAAGTTTCTTTACGTGTGGATGAAAGCAATCCTGTGTTTATGAAAGCAAGAACTGTTCCTTTTGCAATTAGGGATCAGTATGAGAAGTCTTTGGATAAATTGGAAGCGGATGGAATTATAGAGAAAGTGGAGTATTCTGAATGGGCTTCACCAACAGTACCAATATTGAAACCGGATGGGTCCCTGAGAATTTGCGGCGATTATTCTGGAACGATTAACAAACATTCAGTGTTGGAACAGTATCCATTACCTACGATTGAAGAATTAATTGTTAAATTGCAAGGTGGAAAGAAATTCACTAAGCTGGATTTATCTAGTGCATATCATCAATTGGAATTATCACCTGAGAGCAAGAAATTTACTACGATTAATACAACAAAGGGGTTATATCAGTATAACCGCCTACCCTTTGGCGTGACAAGTGCTGTTACTATTTTTCAACGTACCATGGAGGGGGTACTAAGTGATTTGCCTGGATGTGTTGTTTACATCGATGACATACTTGTGACTGGGCATACTGACGAGGAACATATGCATAACTTGCATCAAGTTCTTACTCGATTACAAGAGAGGGGTCTCAAGCTGAAAAAGGCGAAATGTGATTTCATGGAGGAGAAGATTGAATACCTGGGATTTGTTTTGTCGTCATCAGGGATTTCTCCATCTAACAAGAAAGTAGAAGCAATTCATCTTTCTAAGCCACCAACTAACGTTAAGGAACTGCAAAGTTTCATCGGGATGGCTAATTATTTACGTCACTTCATTCCTAACTTCGCGGGAATTATGACACCTTTGTACAAGCTGTTAAGAAAGGATCAACTCTGGACGTGGGAAAAGGAACAGCAACAAGCTCTTGAGCGTATCAAAGCTGAAATAACGTCTGACAAAGTTTTGCAGCACTACGACCTTAAAGCAACCCTTGTCTTTCAAGCTGATGCATCTTCAATTGGAATTGGAGCTGTGATTTTACAACCGGCAAGCAATGGGGAACTTAAACCTGTAGCTTTTGCTTCGAGAGTACTTACAGATGCAGAGAAAAAGTATTCTCAAATTGAAAAGGAATCATTGGCTATTGTGTTTGTGTTACCAAATTCCGACAGTACTTACTTGGTCGACATTTTGTGTTGAAAACTGATCACAAGCCTTTGGTTACACTATGTGGAGAACACAAACCAATTCCTCAAATGGCTTCATCGAGATTAAAAAAATGGTCTTGGCCTTCTGGACCTTGGAAACGTTTACATCTTGATTTTGCGGGCCCTTATGAAGGACAGATGTTTTTAGTTATAGTGGATGCTTACTCCAAGTACCTGGAAATTGTTCCAATGAAGTCTATCACATCAAGTAATACCATCAAAGCCTTAAGACATTTATTCAGTCATTTTGGTTTGCCTGATCACATCGTGACTGACAATGGAACACAGTTTACAAGTAACGAATTTGGAACATTTCTTCGCCGGAATGGTATTTTTCACACAAAGACTGCACCTGCACATCCTGCAACGAACGGTTTAGCTGAACGTTATGTGGGACATTTTAAGTTGAAGACTACTCAAATGAAAGTAAACGAACAACCACTACAAGAGAGATTGGACAAGTTTTTGTTCACTTATAGGATAACACCAACTACAATGGGAAAGACACCAGCGGAATTATTAATGAATCGACTACCTAAGACAAGATTTGATCTGCTAAGACCGAAAAGTATGGAGATGAAACAACAAGTTAAAATCTTCCAAGATAATTCTGATTTCAAGGCAGAGTTCAAGCCAAATCAAGCAGTGTTTGTTTTGAACTTTGGAAAAGGAGCAAAATGGCTACCGGGAGTTGTACTCAAAGAGATCAGTCCAAGGAACTTTGAAGTCCAAGTTGAAGACGTCATTTGGAAAAGACACTGTACTCAGATGAGGACAAGATTTATTCCAACCAGTTTAATACCTCGCAGGAAAGAAGAGGAATTCACCCCAACAGAAATACCAACAACACCAGACTTAGAAATAAAGAAATCGAGCTGGCCAGAATTAGATTGTAAATCTAAACAACCGACTTCAACTGAAAAAGAAAAGAAAGTAGAGAGAAGACAATGGAAACCAACTAGTCAACTAAATGAAAAACCACTGCCAATACAACCAAGCCCACAAAGTCTTCCAAGTCAACAATTTCAACCACGTTATCCAACAAGAGAGAGAAGAAAACCAGAAAGATTTGGACAATAAAAGAGACATTCATTCTTTGTTATAATATTAGAGAAAAAGAAAACAATCATAAAAAAAAGAGGAAAAGGAGAAATTGCTATGTTCAGCAATAAAGGAACTCATTAGTTCGTGTTCGTCCGAGTATAAATACAATAAGAGTTATGTAATCGTCCGTGCTGTTATGCAATACCCAAGAGAATTGTGATGTATATAAAAGTAATGAAGTTGTTCAATAAATGTACATTAAATATTCAAGTCTTTGACGAGTATATTACAAATACCATAAGCTTGTATTTTGTCAAACTATTCAGTACATAACTATCAATGGTAAATTTAAGAATGCACAACTTTAATCATAAAAATATTTTGAAATTCTGCAGATCTTTACTGGAACAAAAAAATATTCCACACAAAATAGAGGCTAATCCTGAACAACAGAGAGTTCAAAACTAGAGTATTCAACACAACAGACAGCGATAACTAACCTTGTCTGATGTCAAGCATAATTATTTGGCAGTCGTGACCCATCTGTTTGTCTGTTGTAAACACAATCTTGTTTCCACAGTAAGAAAAGTTACACGTCCTGACTGCTGTTGATGTTTCAAATTTTGAAATAGTTGTTCCAAGTTCACAGTCCCATAATCGCAAACTGTTATCAGCTGCTCCGGATACAAATTTTGTTGTCTCCCCTGATTATCATTAGTTAAGAATACAATAGACTATGTGTAAATGGATCAAAATGGCTAGGAAGGTAGGGACCTTCTAAACATTTCAGGCAAATTCTATAAATCCATATCAGAGTCTTTTTTAGGTATGAAAATGTATACCCTACTTTGGTTCAACACTACCACATAAGGGATAATAAGAAGTTGAGGTTCCTCATAAAAAGCATCTAGTGGCCTTGTTAAAAGATTTTTTTTTTCATTTCTTTTCACCCAAGCTAGACCAGAATGCATCATTTAATAAGTTAAAGTATGTTCTAGCTTGGGTACAAACAACACCATGTAAGGCATGATCAACCTTACAACAGATACTTGAACCCAAGCTAGACCATAATGCATCATGTTCACATCGTATATCAGTAAAGTATGTTTTAGCTTGGGTACAAGCAACACCATGTAAGGCATGATTTACAACAGATGCATTAACCCAAGCTAGACCAGAATGCAGCACCTAGCCAAGAAAAGGCCTCGTTAGAAAACAAAGGCCTTTAGGTTAAGATACACAAAATCAATACAAACATGTTATTTTGTCTCGTTTCCCCCTTTTAAACCTTTTACATTATACAAGGATACAGTTAATGTCAAAGCACCACACAGCACCACCATGACCGTTATATGTGCCCAGACGTTCGCCATTCAAAGAGTTCCAGACATTTGGTTTGGTGTCTTTACCAGAAGAGAAAAGGAGATCCCCCATGCGATTGTATTTGATAAGAGTGATGGACCTCTCATGTCCATGAAGTACAATAGGTTTCTGTATAAAGAAAGGGCAAGATGACAAGATGATTCTTGTATAACTTATAATGAACGGCTATGAAGCCATTTTCAAAATCATTATGAAGGAAGAAATAGAGCTTTTTAGCGACGGTATGCCTAAGCTTATGAGATTGAAATGTTCCCAATGCAACTTTCACTACAAATCCCCAACACTAGAGACAAAACTAACTTAATATCCCTTCTATTTCGACACTTATACTAATTATTATCATTCTGTAGATTAGGGATTTATTATTATCGAGTGAAAATCCATTTTCACGTGCTTTTAATGATTTTTACAGCGAGAACCTGTGCCGGGTGGTGAAGTGTCGAGTGTCATGAAAAAACAAATTTTCGAATCGAATTTCAACACTAAAACGAAATGTAGCGATTCAGATTCATAAATCATTCACTAATAAAGCCCTTACCATGTTTTACTCGAGATTGGTCTGCCGTATCCTTGTAAAAAGACGATTTTTTCTGGCAAATTATCCAAAAATTCTCAAGTCCATGAATCACGTTTTATAGAATGAGCACGCCGTTCCTTTTGACCAGCAGGTATTCCATAAGACCACAGGAAGCCCAATATTGTCAATATTGAACAAACAAACGATATTGATCGACAGCTACAGGTTGATAAAGGAACGCAAGGTACAGCCTGGCTGAAGGTACGATCGACGATCGTGGAGTTTTAGATCCTAAAATTTATCATATTCTTTCTTTTCATAGTGTCTTTGATTCTCATTGAGCCCTTGAATTTTGTCTACTTGAGTAAGCTTATATTTTGGGCACGGCTTTTGAAATACTGATCGTTCTCAATTTTCTAACTAGATGGCTGCTCCAAGCCTTGCATGTCCTCGCTTAGCCATGTTTGGTGCAACGGGACCCACTGATATTTGTGCGGTAAAGAGAGCTTTGGAGCTTGGGCATCATATTACTGCTATCGTTAGAAGTCCTGAGAAGTTGAAAGACATCCAGTAATTATCGTAACACCTAGAGCAAATCGCCAGTCTAAAGAGCTGTGGATGGTCATGATGATTCTGATAAGAAAGAATTGATAAGAGAGTTTGTGTGTATGGATAAAAATTGGTGATGATGATGATGGTGATGATGAAAACAATGACAATATAAACTGTGGTGATGATGACCATGATAATGGTTATAGTGATGATGATGACCATGATGATAGTGATGATGATGACCATGATAATGGTGATAGTGACGATGATGACCATGATGATAGTGATGATGATGACCATGATGATAGTGATGATGATGACCATGATGATAGTGATGATGATGACCATGATAATGGTGATAGTGACGATGATGACCATGATGATAGTGATGATGATGACCATGATGATGGTGTTTGATGATGATGATGATGACTATGGTAATGGTTGATGGTGATGATGATGACCATGAAAGCAGTAATTGATGTAACAATGATGGCAATAATTATAATCACATTAAAAGTTTCATTTTTATATCATTGTTTGTAGAAATGAAAACTTCAAAGTGGTCAAAGCAAATATATTTGAACCAGATTCACTGGTTGAACATCTAGATGGCCAAGATGCAGTGATGTCATACCTTGGTGCTCATAACACCTCGGCTTTGAACCCAACAACATTGTATAGTGAATCAATGAAGTCCATTATCACTTCTATGGAAAGGTCAGTGTTAAAATCTATAATATACCATAGGTCAGACTTGGATATTGAGAAGGGGGAGGCCATCCATTGATAACTAAGGATGGAAGATAATTTCGGTCAATTTAAATAGGGGCTTAAACATTGCCTCAGATTCAGAAAGGGGAAGGGTCTGAAAGTCCCCCTCTCCACCCCCCTCCCACAGGTCTACCATTATATATATTTTGAGACCTGATAAATACTCATAATACTGAATATATCCCGGGGGGTACTTTGGGTCATTTCATACAGAAATGCTCCGCCTGGCCTCTCGACCCCTTACCCTTTTCTATACCAAATTTCAGTGAAAAAGTACCCCTTTTATATACCTTTTTGCCTGAAAAGGTACCCCTTTTATATACCTTTTTGCCTGAAAAGGTACCCCTTTCATATACCTTTGAAGAAAATATATCCCTTTTTATACCAAAACTCGCAAATCTCCACCCCTTTTCTATACGTGCAGCCTGAAAAAAGCACCACTTTCAGGCGGAGCATACCCATATAGTCCATTATAGGGAGTACCCCTCCCCTGGAATATATATATATATACTCACATATATACACATGTATATAATTATGTATCATCTCTGCATTTATCATTACAGGGCAAAGGTCAACAGGGTAGTGACAGTAACATCATGGTGTACTGTCAAACAGCCTGGGAACCCCAAGATAATGGAATGGTTCCTTAAGCCATTGTTTCTGAATGGATTTCTAAAAGATATGCATCTAATGGAGAAGATGCTAGAGGAATCATCTTTCAACTATACATTCATTAGGCCACCTGGACTGTCAAATGGTACTACATTAATATTAATATAGATATAGATTGACACTTTCACTTGTAATGGGAGTATAGGAACACTAGGAAGGGGCAGATCCAGGGGATGTCCATTGTTACACCCCCCAAATAAATTTAAGTACAAAAAAAGTCAGGGCAGGATTATTAATATTGATGAAGTCACTATATCATCACTTTTTTCATTTTGGACACCCCCTTGGATCTGCCCCTGCTGGAAACATTGGACCAATCAAAAATTAATTAGGGTAAGGCTGGTTCAATATTTCTTACCATTCAGAATTTTTCCAAACCCTCTCTCATTGATCTGGGGATGGGGGCAGGTAGGGTCAGGTTAATAATTTTTTGTCCTTACACTGAAGTTATTTATTAAATTCAATCTTTGGGCTTTCACCTAGCATGGACCATAAGGCTCTGTTCATGATTGTCCCACGCTGTGATACAACAGCCAAAACTTAATAGATATTTTAAAACTTATCTTCTAGCTAAGGCTAAAAATAACTACAAGCTTGCTGAAGGTCAGTTTCTTGATGGTGTTTCTTGGACAATTTCACGTGAAGATGTAGCAGATGCAAGTCTTAAGGTGCTGCAGACAACAGACTGGGACAGGAAAGGCTTGGCTATTGGGTGCTGAGATAAAACCAAATTGAACTCTCAATCCATCTATTTCATTCTCATCCATTCATCCCATTCAGTTTCATTCATTTTTTTCATTATGCACTTAAATGATCTGAATGTTTTAGATAATCAAAATATCACAATAAAGATAAGGTTGAATTTGCTGTGGCTCATATTACACTCATAATACTGGAGTAGACTTTGTCCACTCCTTCCCATTCCCTTTAGATTTTCTCCCCTCCTTTCTCCTTCCCTCTCCTCCTCTCCCCTTACATCCATCCTTCATAAGATACAGGAACCGCGGAACATAGTTTTGAATGGGGAAGCTAATCTGGGGGTGAAAAGCCCCATTCTCCCTGAAAATTTGGAAATTGAGGCTCTCAGAAATGCGATTTCCAAGACCGCAGTTTTGAGGGGCAATTGCAACATATTTATTGCATTAGAGTCACGTCAAACCTTTAGGCAACTTATCATTCGAAAATCATTTTTGGCTAAAATTGTGGGTGGGATTTTTCCGCGGGGCATGCATGAAATATCGTCAATATGCAAATCTCGCTTTTTCTGTGTTGGTCACCCTGTGTATTTAGCCTCGTTTTGGTCCAGGTTCGCTGCGTAGCACGAGCGTCTTATTGAGCAAGAAAGACATGTTCAGTTGTAAAAGAAAAATTCAACTTTAGAGCTTCCTTTAGCTCGTTTTTTCAAGACATTTTACTAAATTAAGTTAACTTAAGACACAATACAAGAAACATGTACAATAATATTGGCTTATCGACGGCTCGTGGTTCGGGAACGAACGGTTATGTCCAAAGAAACTTGTCTGCTGTTCGGTCGAGGAAGGAAAAAGTTGACTACAGAAATGACGATGAACTTGAAAAACTGGAACAGATGAACACCAGGAGACCTAACAAGGAGATCTTAGAACATCAGAGGAAGAGAGAGATTGAACTGAAGTGTCTTGAACTTCAAGATGTTATGGAAGAACAAGGGTATGTTCTTCACTACACGTTGCTAGTAACATGTGTGCTGTCATTTGAATGACGTTGTGAACCATCTTTTACAGTCCAGTCTAGGTAGTTTGCCAAACTGTAGTCGGTATTATTAGAAGGAAATGTTTAAAAGTGTAATTGAAACATTGTTGATTGATTTAGTCAGAAAATACTTTTGGCATTTTTGTCTTGAATTTTAAACTTTTGCATCAACTCTTCTCCAGCAGTGGCTTTTATTTTCATTTTCTGAGAGTTACTATTAACCTATCAACGTTTGTCCCACACCATAATTTAAAAAAAATACAGCAGGCATTCAAAATGTGGTAAAGGTATTGTTCATTCAGAGACATTCCACCATTTCTTCCCATCAGGCATTGCTGCCTAGGTATTTTCAAAGGCAAGGAGTAAAATAGTTATACACAGGGTCTCCTATACTTTTACCTGCAACTGAAATGGCTAATTTATTTTTCTGTGAAACGTGATTCAAGGTTTAAGATTTTTTTATGTCCATGTGAAAGCAGCTTTGAATTTTGCATGAACGTGAAAAGATTTTTTATTTATCTGTGATGCGTGAAAAGACAGTGATTTTGTTTTGCCAATGGGTATAGGGGACCCAGTATACAATGCTTTCCATGCCATGGAAAATCTTACTCGTCACTGGTGTTTTTGTAATGTACACAATTCACTTGTGACTATACCAGAAAATACAAGTGACTTGTGGGATATTTCATGGTATACCACTCAAAATGACTATTATTAGTATATATATATTAATATATGAGGGATACATTCATTCAAATATCTACTCAACTCAACTTTTTTCATAAATATTTGATTTTTCAGATACAATGATGGTGAAATCCAAGAAAAAGTTAATGTGCTCAGGACTACACTAAGCTCTGCATTTGAAGAAAAAACAGCAAAAAAGTTAGTATTTGTAGTCATTAGCACTGTAAATATCAAAAATTGAAACAACTAAAAAGAAGCAAATAGCATATATAAAGGGGTTTTGGCGAATTAGCCATGTTGCAGTTTTGCTATTATCACAAAGTAGGTATTGGTAGATCAGGGCTCGACACTAACTTTTTTAGGTACTAGTTCTTGGGCTAGTCACTGTGGATAATCAGTAGTCCCAAGGTCTTTTTCCTACTAGTCCACAGCAAACCTTCACTAGTCTGAGACTAGTAGATGTATGTTAGTATCAATCCCTGTAGATGTCAATCCAAGTACAGCTGTATTTCCATAACTTTCCATAGGCATGTGCACTTGATAACATTGCATTTCCCAAATTGACATCAACCAAAAGCTACTTTTTTGGTGGTAGGAAAAATGTGCAATACGTTACAAGTACATTCGATATCTTAAAATTCAGACTTGATTGCGAGGCTTTAGTCATATGGTACTTCATGTATGGTACAAACGAGTGGATCACCAAATACACTTATTGGTAGGAATAAAAGAATGTACCATATATGATGTTCTTGCCTTTCAGCAATAATAAGAAAATTATAATCAGTTTACTACTCAATGATGTTAATCTAATCTACAGCAATATATCTACTGTTCCTTTTGAGGTTTGATGCAATTTTGAACATTTTATTCTGGGGGGCCTTGGTATCGTGCTAGAATTTTAATATCTCCAATGTGGCCTATTCCAGGAATGTTATTAAAGAAGTTTAAGGATTTCAATATGACTGCTACAAAATTGTTTTTGTTTCTTAATAGTTTGAAAGAGACACATCAAATGGCTGAGGCTGCAGAAGAGAAAAATTCTAGAATGAAAGGAGCTCTTGGAATCAAATCAGACTACAAAGATGGTTCTGCATTCAACCAAGAACTACAAGCCGCACAGAGGGCTGCTGAAAAGGCCAAGCAGGAAGAAGAAAGAATGGCAAGAGAAATGGAAAAAGAAAAAGAATGGGAAAAAGAAAGAAAGAGAAGGTTGGTATTGAATGTGTATATGTAAACACAATTTTAACATGAAGTGTATATTTAATATGAAGACTGGTACAAGGTTAGTTTTCACAAGCAATCAGTATGATGGAATAGACCTAATTCGTTTTGGTGTAATTGTTTTCCCATGTCAGACTATGTGTTATTCCCTTGAGTATCATTTCTTTGTTTAACAATTGTGCATGAGAAGACAAATGAATATGATACAACTCAAACAAAGAAACTTATTCTCTAGGGAATTACACATGGTCTGAAATGAGTAAACATTACACCAATACAAATTAGGTCTATTGGAGTTGGAAAAATCAAAAGGTTTTCATTTCTCCCATCAAACTAATGTCATCCAGATGAATTATTCCTAAATCTATTTACAAAAGTTTCTATTTCCAACTCCAACTTGGTTGCAAGTGAAAACTAAACAAATAATTGTACTCTAAGGAAGTTAATGAGGGGGGAAATAGAGAGCCAAGGAGAAAAAACTACACATGCTAGAGTGAAATGAGTTTCATTTTTATGCATGTTTCTTTTTTTCACATCATAAATTTGAAGCATTTTATAGTTTCAATTTGAATGTGTTTCATTTTTTTTTTGACATTACCAGGAACACATTTGAAAAAAGTTTTTTTTTTACCATTATAGAACAGCATTATTTTTTAAGGGTCATGAAACAAAATTAATAGATGTGACATGGAGCACTGTATTGGCCACTACAAAGTTAATCTTGATTTTAGTAGATTTTAAGACATGATAACTTGCCACATCGCACTGATCATGAATTTGACCATTCAATGTGGACCTAGTCCATTGGCTGTTATTTCAAGCCATACATATTAAATAAAGCACCTAAATAAAATATTTTATCAGGTTTGAGAATAATTGTGTGAATCATTGAAATAGATTGTGCAGAAGTTGGGTCGACAGTACCTTAAATATCTTTGTAATTATGATCTCCTTGTGATAGGATTTCATACACTTTAGTACACACAATCTTGCATTTTTTGTAGTGGTCAATTGCATGATTCCTAAATTTTGAAATCCTTAACTGGTATTTCTTTAATTATCTTGATTCTAAATTAGCTATCTTGGTTTTCTATTTCTCATCTTCAAGTGTATTCATTATTGTGTGTTGACAAGTTTCTTTTGGCTTGGATGAGGTGAGTTGTATCACTTCCTTTAAATGAATGCTAACCGTGTTCACATTATTTTGTTATCACTTGCTTGCTTGTTTATAACAGTGCTACCTTTACACACCAGGGCTAAAATATCAGCTGCTCAATAGACCCCTTGCATGTGATGTCAAAGCAGCTCAATTTCCTAAGAATTGGAAACCTATTGTTTTGTCCTCCAAATTTAGCTGCATTCCAAAGTGCTGCAAGAGGTCTATAGCTGGGCATGATGACTGTTCAACATCTCACTGATCAACATGTGACTGGTAAAGAGAACAAGTCTCAAAAGGCCTAATTTGGCCAAACATTGTCCTTTGACTGGCCACACACAGTGTTTACCATTACAATAGAGTGTTCCCTCATGTGACAAGGAGGTCATATTGGTGCACCAAACAATACAACAGTTTTACAGTATATAAAAATAGAGTTACATGTAAATTTCCAGGAAAGATAATAAGAATTTTTCTGGTGCACCAATATAGACAACATGATTTCATATTTTTGCTCTCTACGACATTGTTTCAACTGATTTTTTTCTAATATTAGGCAAAAAGAAAAGTCAGCATCAAAGAAGAAGAAAAGGCGACGTTCACCTTCCCCTTCATCCAGCTCAGAATCAGAATCAAGGTAAGTATACATGTACATCAGTCCTGCATTGTTTTATGTTTTAAAGGACAAAAGGGCACCTTTGAAATGGGGGCTGAAATGATAAAAGTTTTGTTGACTGGTAGGTTTATATATCACTAAATATTTGAGGATGACACGTGTGCCAAAGGTACAAAATCTTTGAAGAAATGCAAACATAAACAATTAACACAACTGCCTCCTGATTAGCTCAATAAAGTTGGCACAAGACAATGGCTCCAAGTCAATGTTGGACTTGATGTGATCCTACATTTACCGTATTTAGCAAGTCCAACCTCTACTTGGAGCGATTGTTTTGTGGTCATTCAAGCGAATTTGAGAAAGATTTATTATCCACCTCCCCTCCTCTCTTAATTCTCATTAACCATGATTATCTGATTGAACATCCTTTATTTGTCATCTAGTGCTGATGAATCAAATAGTAGTTCTTCAGAAGAAGAGTCTCCACCAAGATCAAGACAGAAAAAACACAGAAAAAGAAAGGAATCCAGAGCCAGGTACAGTACTCCTTGAATTTGTAGTAAAACCTCAGAATATACATGACGTGATAGCAATATACATGACATGGTTTTCACTATAACTACAACTGCCGCAAGTAGTTCATGCATTACTGATTGCAAGCAAAAACTGCTCATCATAAGCAAAAGCCAAGCAAAGGGAAACCTTCTGATTCTGCTTCTGACGCGCTGGACTCTGATTCCAACTCCTATTTCTGGCTTTCACTTCATCATGAGCTGTTTCCAATTCTGAGTGATTACCAGGCTTTCTTTGCCATAGTAACTTACTGTAATTGTATTTTTTTATGTAGATCACCATCAGAAAGCCCTGACAGAAAATCTAGTAAACATAAAAAGGAAAGAGAAAGAGATGGAAAGAAGAAACGGGACAAGTAATAAATCATGAATATAATATATACTATATTCTACAATCACATAGAGAAACATTCTAAATAACTGTTTTGCTTTTTAATTTTGTTAGGAAATCACCATCTGAGAGTCCTGAGAGAAAACCACAAAAGAAGGAGAGAGATGACAGGAAAAAGAAAAGGTATGCATGTAGTACTCAGAAGTCCTATCATTACACTGTGTAATTTTCTCAGCAACTTGTCTCGCAATGCTGTTACCAGACAAGTTGCTGGAGAATTACACAGTGTAACAGGCGTTGTCTCGCAATTTTTGTTGTTGTGCATTGCGTTGCACGAAGTAGAACTCAGTTCGACTTTTCGTGACAGATTGCAGCAACTGACAACGCCATTGCACACATTTTTAAAGCATACATGCCTGCTTCTCCTAACTCTTCTTTCATGTCCTGTGAACCTCTACATGCTTTATAACTGCACACAGCATGCACGTGCCTTTTTTATTCCTTCACTATTTCATTTTCATTTTTTGGAGACTGTTTGCGAAACATGACTTCTACAACTTTCGCTTTTTTTCTGTTGTAGAAGAAGTGTTAGCCCTGATGAAAAGCGCAGTCACAAGAAAAAGGACAGAAAAAGATCTGAGAGTCCAAGCAGCCCACCCAGACGTTCACCTAGTCCACAACAACGTAGAACAAGTAGTTCCCGGAAAAGGTATGTTGGCTGGCTGATACAGTATGTCGTATTGGCCATTCCGAGGCTGAGAAAAAAACTGGGTCGGGTTGGCATCGCAGTACATTATAGGACAGTTTTAGGTGACGAAATAGACGCATTCTTGGAAATATGTCCCCGAAAACTGTTCCACAATGCACTGAAATGTCACCAGTTTTTTCGTCAACCTCGGAACGGCTGAAACGTTTTCAATACTGATGAGTAGACGAGCATTCTCCTATACATTGCGTTGTAACGTCTACACAGGTACAGAGTCTGGGCTTCCTGCGGTAAAATACGCAAAGAAAATTCATGATATAAAATACCTTTGTTCTAAAGAAAGTTAAACAAATGTTTGTTTATCATAATGATTTTTTTCACTCAAACAGGCGGACTAGTGAAGAAGTTCCAGAAAGAAAGGAGACCAAAGAAAGGACCTCTGAAAGAAAGAAACGAAATGAAAGTCCCGAGGAAAAGAAGAAATCGCGTCGGCATCGATCAAGCTCAAACAACGAATCACCTCAACATACAAAACGATCCAAGAGAGATGAAAGTGAGGAGAAATCATCACCAGAAATAAAGGAACCGGCAAGAAAACCGTCTCGGGAACGAAGACGAAGTAGGGATCGTGACGATGAAAGATCTCGTAAGAATTCGTTTCAGTCTAGAGAAAGAGACGACAGAAAACAAACCAGTCGAGCAAACATTGTCTCTCCGGCCTCTCCGGCGCAGAGAAGACGCGCAAGCTCATCTGAAGACGAAACAAGAGTTCCTAGACAAGACAAAAGGCGAAGCCGTGATGACACGAATGAAAAACCAATTCGACAAAGAAACTTCTCTCCGGCGTCTCCGGCGCAGAGAAGACGCGCAAGCTCATCTGAAGACGAAACAAGAGTTCCTAGACAAGATAAGAGGCGAAGTCGTGATGACGCGAATGGAAAACCGACCCCAAAGTCGAAATCTAGAGATACGGCACGGATGATACAACCGAGAGAGAGAGACTCGAAATCTCCTGATGAAAGAACTACCGGAAAGCGAGAATCACGGCGCTCCTACTCGTCTCCTGAAGGGAAACGCCGTGATATAGAGGAAAAGAATCGCAGAGACAGAGACAGGGTTCCCTTAGCGAAGGAAAGACCAAGGGAGACCCAGCCCAGTAGGAGTCCAGAAAGACGGCGACGGTCATCTGGATCCCCGGCGAGGAGAGAAAAACAGGTGAAGAACGAAAAGAAAGAAAAGATGAAAAAACCGCAGTCCGAGTCTGAATCGTCGTCTGGGGAAAGCTCTGATGGATCTTCAAGTTCCAGCTCAGATTCAGGGTCAAGTAGTTCTGATGAAGAACAGGCTCCAAGCGCTAAATCCAACCAGGTTAAGAACGGTGAGCGCCAAACAGTAAAGCCATCCAAGCGACGCGGGCAGAGTAGCTCTCCAGAAAGGAGAAGACAGCCAAGCGCCTCCCCTGAACGTAAACAACCCATGACTTACAAAGAAGATAGAAGACAGCCGCAAAGGAGACAAGAGGCAGAGCCCCCAGCCAGGAGTGGGCCTTCACTTGCGAGACGTCGCAGCCCACCAAGAAGCGTATCTCCTCCTCCTAGAAATACACGTCGAAAGACTCCAAGTGTATCGCCGCCACGAAGGACGGAAAGACGTCGTAGTATTTCACCTGAACAAAGGAAACGTAACTCCGGAGTAAGAGAGGAGTACTCTCCGAGAAGAAATGCAAGGAGATCTCCTTCTCCGCCAAGGAGAAACTCAGATCGTTGGCAGAGACCGAGGAGTCCGAACACAAGTCCACCGCGTGGAAGACGACGAAGCAGCACCCCTCCACGACGCTACCAAAGGTCCCCTTCACCTCCACGACGTAGGTATCAAGAACGATCGCCTTTTCCAAAAAGATGGAGAAGGGATAGGGATAGGTCAAACAGCCCTGATGAACGCCGATTCGCAAAACAGGACTCGTACAACAGAAGATCACGAAGCCGTAGTCCAAGACGAAGTAGAGATGTCATTCAGAGTCGCTCCAGATTACCGGAGCAAAAGTCGACATCACAAGAGCCACGATCACCTGTGCGCAGAAGAAGTCCCGAGAGGGAACAGCCCTCACGTGAAGAACCAAACCAACATGTTAGAGAGAAATCAGTGAGCCCACCTCGTAAGAGAAGCCCTGCTGCTAAAGGACAAAGGTAACTTTAAACATACTTGATTAATCTGAGGCGTGATTCTAAATCTAAGTATGAGTTAGTAATTTCGCTGTTGTGTCAGAGCAGAGCGGCGGAGAGTCCAATCTAGGTGAAAGCCAAAAGATTAATTGCATCTTAGAAGATGATCCTTACGTAAAAAGGAAAATTGTGGTTTCCAGAAGAAAAAAAAGCCCTGGAAGCACGTAGGAGAACCCGGGGGATAATGTACTTGCTTATACTGGGGAACCGATTATGGAACCCGCAGCCACAGAGGCGGCGTACTGGCAGCTTGACGCCGTTCGCGTTGTCTTAGCGTCTATGCCCACGTGACATTCCTTCGAGTATCATTTCTATTCTAGTATGCAGTAACGCTACATAGAGCAGATTTTGTATGTGTGAAAAATCACGGCACGGTTACGGTGCGGCGCGCACACGACTTCGAATGTCCAATGTTTTCATACACGACGCGGCCCTGGCACAGGCACGGCAAGGCGCGCTCCCTGCCGTACGTTTTTCATAATCATACGAACACTGCTCTATGATATTAACTATCTATCTCTTTATTCTAGAACCGCAACCCCAGAAGAACCCAGAAAATCATCACAAGAAAAGAAAGGTGAGAAGCAATCGGCCGAGAAGAAGGAAAGTAAACCTGCAAGTGACAGCAGTGATGATAGCAGTGACAGTGATTCCAGTGAATCAAGTCAGTCAAGTAGTAACAGCAGTAGCGATGACAGCAGCGATGAATCCAGCAGTGATAGCAGCAGCGGTAGCAGTGGTAGTGACAGCCCAAAGAGATAAACCCCATTATATTGGCGAAGAGCTTCCATAGCAGCGCCCCTAAAGCGAGACTTCCTCTTCCTCGATCCTGTTTCCCAGTTTCCCAATGCGCATGTCTGTAATTCTATCCACAGGCAGCCCAAGCAATGCATTTATAAAGTTCCTATATCTAGTATAGTTTTCATGCTGCCTGAAATCTATCAATAGAATTTTCGCGTTTTGAAGTGTTCATCACTGAAGCCTGTCTTAGGTATAATGATTGAGGGGGGAGGGGTTCGTCCATCTCTACCCATTCAGCTTCTAGGTCTAATCTAGAACTTTTACCAGTCACTCATTCGTGGATAACTTCCATCTAACAGGGAGAGGGGTAGGGATGATATGTAACGTACAAATAAGATAATGGCCACTTCTGATATATTCAATTGATTCTGGAGGTCTAAATTTTCTTCGTGGATCGTGTTACTCCAATTTGATGTGTATTTATTTAGCGTTTACTGTTTTATATAACCATGTAATGTGACCTACAGACCATAGAGCGGTTTTCGTATGCGTGGGAAACGATGCGTAGTCGTACTGTAGCCGTACCGTACCTTACCGTAGCCGTATCCACGCGTCGTGATTGGATGAATTACTGGAAGAAGATAGGAAGCCATTTCAATGTTACGGTATGTCGTACCGTGTACGTAGTGTAGGTCAGTACCGTGTGTTTCCCACTCATACGAAAACAGCTTTATCTCTACAGCCGTACCGTCATTCACGACATAGCCGTGACCTAATCAATCAAATCAAGTTTTTTTAGAAGTTGGACAAAACCAAGGCCTTTTTTTTTTTAATGCCTTCGTTTTTGCTTGCATTTGTTTTCTGCCCTCCTCCTCCTTTCTCTACTTAATATTATGTTGCTACTGATATTATGAATACATTATTGATACCTTGATGCTTCTAGAAGTATACTTTCTGGCGCTGTACGACAAACGTGATAGATGTCCCTTAACATTTGTATAATGTATGTCAATGGAACAATGTCAATGTCAATGTTTGTGGAACAATCTTAAACGCTTTCACTAATACCTTAGTATAGGTTCGAACCGATCTTATATGATTGATACCATAGAAGCTTTAATATTTGGAGTGTTTCCTTTCCCAAGGAAACGAGAAAAAGACGTTCGCCATGTTGGAGGATATGACAAAACAATCCAATCAACTAATACACTGTCCAGTTCTTCCAACATGGCGACTACTCAAAGACGTTTAATAAGTTGTTTAAAATATTTCTTTACGGGAACAAATTCTGCTGGTTTCGTATTGCTACATTTGTTACTTAAAGAGAATTATATCATAAATTCATACTTAGCATTAACTTCTACAAGACGAAATGATAATCCTACAGTTGTAGAAGTAGGGAAAAGTTGTAAAACAGGAAAATGCTTTTCTAATAAAACAGTATGTGATTATCCTGGTGTCCAGAGATGATTTATTCTCGTAGCCCAGGGAAGTATGTGAACGAATCATAGTGTAACCTCTGTTTTTGTGAGTTTGATAGTATTAAATCGGTATTTCTTGTAAATCGGATTTCTTTCCAGGCTTTAACGGATTACCACTGTTTTCTTAAAGGGTGCGGACAAACGATGCGATTTTTTAATCGACGTTGACGTCGTTGCATGAGATGTAACCGTAGTCTCCCCCGCAGCCGTTTTTAGGGTCGTCACGCACCCTAAAATGGCTGCGGGGCACACGCGCAAAAAGTAGAAACGAGTTCTGTTCTTTTGCGACGTCGCGCGCGACGAACCTTACACAACGTCGCACCGTGCGATGTAGTTTTTTGCGACGTCGCATGAAAAATAGCATCGTGTATGTGCACCTTTATGATAGTCATAGAGATTTTCATATGATTGACGGTTCTTCGCCAAATAAAGATCAGTTGCAACCTTGAGGCCCGTTTTATGCTGGCGATTTTTGCGACTAATTTCGTGGCGATTTTTTGAAAATATAACGAATTTTGTTTTATGCTTCCAATTAAAGAAACATTTCTCCAGGTAATCTTGGTGTCCAGAACAAAACTTTACAAGTTAATCCTTTACCATTCTTGGCTATGACCGAAATCGCCGCAAAAAACGCACCTCAAATCGCAGCAAAAATTGCCCGTGTGAACGGACCTTTAGGAAAACCTCACCAGACACGAATATTGAATCAAGAAAGCTCATTACAGCTGTGGAAAGGATCAACAAATAAATTTGGACGACGACTCTTGGGATATTTGAGGGCATTCAAGTACTCCTGAGACTGTACTGTGATATCAACTTTACAAGGAACCGGGAAGAACCAACCTTCAAATGACAATCTACGCAACGGAAACACCTTCTTCGTATGAGAGGACACTCTTATAGATACAGATAGCCCTCCCATCCATTTGCACTTGGCTGTTGAACACTTCTTGTAGCAACTGTTCTCATCTCGAAGCTGTAAATACCTCGCTTTGTTCAATCCAGGAGTAGATTTTGTTATCACTTCAAACTTTGAAGTCTCTGCGCTGTCCAGCTGACCAAGAAGGGTTGTTCCAGGAATTTCCAACTCGGAAAAGATTTTAATAAATTTCAGGACATGTTTATGATAAATTCCTACTTCAATTCCAATGACCCAAGGCACACAACCTTCATGTCTGTAAGCACCAAGTATAGAATCTCCTTCAAGCCAGTAACGTATACCATACCTCGAAGCAATGCAATCCAGCATTCTTAGCATCCTTATTGTTACCAACTGTGCTTGGCGAACAGTGCCATTGATGTGACTTCGTATATCGGGACAAACGAAGCTATTTTCAAACAGATCACATGAAGAAAGGGAATTGTAATGGATTGGACACATCTCGTTGCCGTAGACTTCTGAATTGCAGTCAACGTTCATATGGCTCCTTGCCAAAGGTAGGTCTTTAGTTCGAGTCCAGTCATCATAACCGCCACTTTTGTCGTAGTTTTTGACATCATTTTTTGACCAAGGGTTTCGACTCTGTGACCTGTTTTCCATGTTTGATATCTTTACCCATTGAAACAACAAGAGCATGGCTAAAACTAGAACTACCACGAGACCCAATCGTACGCGAAGCTTGTTCTTTGGAAATACAAGAAACACCATTTTGTATTGAGATATAAATACAAGAACAAAAGGTTTAGAAGTAAAAAAAGAATTTTTTGAATTTGTTCAGTGTATTTGCGCAGCTTTGCCCGAGATTCGAATAATTAAAGAATGATTTTAATTCACCTGAACAAACAGTTTAAAACTGCACCATTATCAAAATATAATATAATATAATATAAGATTTCTTTTAAGACAGGAGCGGCCGTCAAAAATACTTTAAGGAATGGAATCTCCCATACTGCTCGAGACTGAATTCGTGAATGAGAATATACTTTATAGATTCTTGTTGCTTGAGAAGGCTGCATTATAAGAGATGCAATACGCAATGGTGAAGCTCTCGACTTAATTAAAGTTACGAAAACGATGCAACATTTCGCGCAAAGTTGCAGGCAATCGATGTTGCAAGCCATGTCACACGACGCAATTTGTTGCACGCAATGTTGCTGAATTAGAAGGCGATCCTACTTCAGAAATATTGCCTACAATATTGCGCGCAATGTTTCACCGTGTGTCCTCGCCGTCTGTTTCGCGCAACATTTGATGGCACAAAAACTGGCAGAAAGTTGGAGAAATACTATAAGACTCACACAATGTTGCGCAGTACAAATTTCACCGTAGTGAACACGTCTTCGTTGCCGGCAATGGAATCAACACACTCGGCCAATGAAATGCGACTTTTTGGCAACTAATGAATTCACTAAACGTTCTAAAACAACTGAACAAATAAAATGAGATCTTTAAGGCGTAAGATATTTTATTTTGAAGCAAGCAAGTGATCGTATAAGTGATAAGTGATATTATTAAAGTGCCTATGAAACATATGACAATATTCTCAGTATAGATTCTACATGAGATGAGTTGTTCAATCAACAACAAAAAATTATATAGTTTTAGTGATGCATCTTGAAGTTATAAAGGGTTTTCCATGTCATATGCTAATGACTGTGACGTCAAGGGAATCATCATTTAATATACGAAACCTAACTGGTACAGATAAATTAAATTTGGAAAGCATCACTGTTTTACCAATGATTTCATTAAAAAATATTGCTAATTAGTTTGCTCATAGTAGCCAGTGTTTTGAATTACAAGTAACAAATGAAACAAATAAACATAAATGACTCCCCTGACGTCACAGTCATTAGCATATACTAAATCCTTACAACTTCAAGACGCATCACTCAAACTGTAATTTCTTGGGGTCATCGAACAGGTCACCTTATGTAGAATCTATACTTAAGTGATAATAGTCTCTTTTGCAGCCGTTCTTAGTGTGTCTCAAAATCCCTCCCCACTAATGAGGAGGGATTTTGAGACCGACACTAAGAACAGCTGCAAAGGAGACTAAAATGATAAGTGATCATAACAAAATCGTAAATGTTTCAAAATTATTCATTTCTTAAATGCAGTGAGTGTTAATAATTATTGAAATTCAAGTGTTCCTGGTTGATACATTAGTCTGTCTGTCTGTCTATGCTGTTTCTCCACAGTGGACACAAGCAAGAGCACCCATAGGATCCCACGCTGGTAGCACCACTGGTTCTTGCTCAAGAACAGCAAGTAGTTCTGCTGGAACATATTTCTTGTCTACAACAACTTCATAGACATATTCACTAAACCAGTCGTCAGTCATGACCAGATACCCCTTATCCCCCTTGTCGTCTCCCCAGGAGTTTTCAACTCTCCATTTCGTGGTGGTGACTGGTTTTAGAGTCACTGGTTTCTCTTCACCCTCTGATTTCTGTTCAACTCCAGATTTTTCTCCAGATTGGTCTCCTGTGTCCTGTCAAGAGGAAACAAAATGTTATTGAAGATAACTTTGTCTGTAACACCGAGCAATTTTCTAGTAGATTAATTCTTGGGGTGCAACCAGTTGACTCAAAATCCCTTGAGATATCTATATAACAATGAAATAGCCGTCATCTTGGTTGATATAACAAGAGAATCTTAATGAGGAATCCTTTGTATAGACGACCAACATGTGATGTAACATGCACCCCAAGAATATCAGTTCCTTGGGACACCTCTATGGCAACTGTTATCCTACTTTGCACATCTTGTGATTTTCAGTTTAAATTGTATACATCGTATTGAAACATGTTTTGTTCACCATGCCTTATATGGTGTTGGTTGTACCCAAGCTAGACCAAAATGCACCCTACTTATTGAACTCAGTAAAGGCCTATGTGTACTTGCTTCTGATATGTACCGATTAAGGCCTTGTTCCCTTTTTCTTCACAATTAGAATGGTTTTCGTATGAGTGGGAAACACACAATACTGACTTACAGCACATACATGGTACAACTTTCCATAGCATTGAAATGGCTTCCTATCAGTCTTCCAGTAATTCATCCAATCACAACTGGTAGTAAGTTACAACTTTGGTGAGATACCTGGTACGGCTATATAACTACAAAACTGCCTTATAGTTTCCCACTCATACAAAAACTGCTCTATAAGCAGAGTACCATAAGAAGACTCAGTATTGCTCACTATCAGCAATGTCTTTTTTTATACTTTTTTTTCCAATGATGGTGCTCATATTGATTGCCTCTAAAAAGAAGCTAAGCTAAACTTACCTGATATGAAAGGCCAGTTAATGTCATGGCATGCGTCATGAGAGATTCACCATAAACCAGGCGCTGTGCCTTGTCCAGACGTAGCAGCGATATACCAAATACTAAATTGTAATTATGACTGAGACAACAAAAAGGGTTCATGAGACTAATGAGCAGCAAAATATCTGTTGGCATTTTTTCTTACTTAACCATTAACTTACATTTGAAGGTCTAGAGCTCCAAGCTTCCTATCAAAATGCTTCCCAACGTCACAGCCAAACCAAACAGCCTAGTAAGTTAAAAAAGGAAATGTGTCATGCATGTGATATGATTATACACACATACAAACCCAAAAGTAGTCTTAAATGAGGCAAAATTTGGAACACTTGAATTTTGTATGAAAAACAGTAGTAGACTTGGGAAATCAAGGGTGGCATAGTGGTAGTGTACTCACCTCTCACCTCTGGGGTCTCTGGTTGGATTCCCACACTCAGCATTACATGAGTAGAGTTTGTTAGGTCTCTCCCTTGATTCAGGGTTTTTCTCTGGGTTCTTTTATTAGTTTTCCTCCCTCCCCAAACCAAACACACTAAATTCCAATTCAATCTGTGAGTTAGCCATGCCCTAACTTGAATCAGCCCAGAGGCTGTTTGAGGGTTCCATCTGTGAGTTAGCTTTGCCCTGACTCTGATCAGCCCAGAGGCTGTTATATGGTATTGATAAAAATTGAAGGTTTATCCCAAGTATTCTATGTGCATAGAGAGTGAACTCTGCAAAGACGACTCTAGAGGAGAGAGTTGATTCTACAAGTTATGCAGATAAATAGTCTAAACTGTTCCAACTTACCTCGTTGTCTCGGAGTGACGCTGCTGCTAGGTATTTTAGAACTTCGATTGGCTGATTCAGATACACAACTTTTGGACCATTTGCAAAGTTTCCTAGGTACTCTACTGTGTAGAGCTTGTTATACTCATTTCTTGGATCATTCACAATGCAGACCTTTGTTGTGAAAACAAAATGTGTCATGGTTAGTGTCTGAGAACTGTTCTTGGTAGATTGTCAGTATAAAGTAGTTCGAGAATTGATGGTAGCATTTCAGTGAGTTTTTGAAAAATCAGCAGTAAAGTTTTAATAGCTTTTATTCCCGATAGACGCCATGATGGTTTTGGCATTGTAATGCAGGTTAATCACATGGTTGCTGAAGGGACAAACAACTTCAAATCAGCAGATTTCAACTGCTTTATTGATATAATTTTAATGTTTTCCAGTGAATATGTGTTAACATTTTTCTGATAAATAAAATACTTGAATTTTGACTGCTTTGGACACTAGTATAAAAAAAACTGCTTTTAAAATGTCCTTACTCAATTTTCCAAGTCAGAGACAAATGCAACAGTTCCAAAACTACAAGCAGATTTTTTGGATAGTTTGAAGCAATATTTGGCATAAAAATAAAATCCCTAGGATGAGCCTATCTTTTAAAAATGATCTCTTCTTCATTCCAATGTTTGCCCCCTGGAAGACCGCATGTATTTTCATATTGTAATTTGCATTACAATATGATGATCAACATGGAGTCTATCGAGTCTATCGTGAATATGATTTATTTCGATTTTTTTTTTACATACCTTGTCCCGCACATTGAAAATTGGTTTGATGTGCTCATTATAGAACTTCAAAGGTGTCAGGCCCTCGACCTTCTTGTAGTTCTTACTCTTGTCATAGTACTCCCAGGTGAATGTGCTGGGTGGGGTACCCAATGAGATCGCTACAACACGATACACCTAGTACAAGAATGGACAAAAGCTTGAGGATTTGACGAGGTCTGAGGAGGGTATGTATGTTTTTATATTAATACTCTTTCTTTTAGTGCAAGCATTGATAGACCCTTTGCCAAAATGGCAGCCGAAAACTTAGTTAGTTCAAATTAAAAACCTATACCAGCACTAGAAAGAGCACCTTTACTTTAGTAACCCTACAAAGATTCATTCTGTCACCAGGGGTTTCAATAGAAGGCGGCTTCCAGTTGTTCGATCACTGGGTACTTAACTTCATACCGCCAGCTATTTTACGAATCTGTCTCTATGATTAAGAAGTAAAATTAGTGGACACAGATGCCTACATTTGAATCCCATCCGTCTACCTCAAATATCATTGAAACCCCTGTGTCAGGTGTTATATTGGCCAAGAAAACATTGATAAATATCACACTTGGAATAATGAATCTTAAATGTTTTTGTAGATTTACCAAAAGTGAAGGTGCTCTTTCTAATGCAGGTATTGGTTTATCACTCAGTTTAATTTTAACTCATTCAAATTTGCAGCCACCATTTTGGCAAAGGGTCTATTTGACTCCAACAGGAATACAAATTTTCTGGAGTATCATTGTTTTTGTCATTTTTTTTTCATTTCATACCCTTATACTCTTTGTAATTTTTTTACCTCTGCCATCATTTTATTTTTCATGAATTCAATGTTCTCTTCAGTGGCACCATCTTTGATCATCGTCCTGAGAACCATGGCATATTCTCTGTGCTGTTATTAAAATAATAACAAAGCTTATTAGATTCTGTTTATCATTAAAATCAACTTTATGTACTAAATCTACTGAAACCTAATTATGATTTTCATTCCTCATGTCTGAAGGCTACCTCATAGAAGTTATGGATCTTGTATCATTACTCGATCATATATGCATCTTACTTAATAAAATGTTATTACTTTTATCACCATCAGCATCACCAATATCATCTCCCCATTATCATTATCATCACCATCATATTTATTATCATCATCATCACTTTTATCACAATCACCATCATCACTGTCAACATCTCCCAAAAGACCTCTTTACCTTGGGCAGTTGGTTGTCTCATTTCAGTCCATATGTCATTCCCTAAAGTATTATTTATTTAGGAAATCTTATTCCCAAGAGAATGACACCTGGTCTGAAATGGGACAACAAACCACTCAAGCAAAAAAGGTCTATTTTAATCACCATCATCATCATTCATCTTACTTGGCTGGCAATGCCAGGGCTGTAGCCACCATTTGGACAGTGGTCCAGTTTTAAAAAAGCGCTCCAGTTTTCTTGGGTAATAAATATAATTTAACAAGGGGGAAAAATGGTTTTGGTGGTAAAAAGTGATCTCGTTATAACCAGACCAAACATACTGGTAGCTATGGCCCAGAATGCAACACTAAACAGACAAGTCACACATGAAACCTTCAAGCATAAATGACATACCTTATTGTTCAAGATCGCATTCATTCGCCGAGAACTTACAGCACTAGTGGAATCTGGCCAAACAGACTTAGGGATTAAGCCATACTTTTCAACCAAATTTACCAACATTTCCCATTGGCCTCCATCATTCATGGGGTTGCTAAGCAAGTACATCATTAGACGACCATCTGGATCTTCATTTTTCTTGGCTAATTCAACATAATTATTCAAAAAATAGTAGGACCTTTCGATTTTATCCCAGAAGAAAAGATATTGTTGACTGAACTCCATTTCATCTAAGTTCATAGTTTGTACAAACTTCTGCCGTACACAGTTGAGTAGGGCAAAGAACCAGCATCGACCAGAAGATTTCTGGTTTGTCATAGGCTTGACTTCATTGACCTGGTGAAAATAATTTAGATTATTTTTTTATTTTCTAATGGAAAATGCATAACTCTTGTTCAAAGTTTCTTTAGAAAGATGCCTATCTCATTATCTTTGGGTACTATTTTAGTATTTGAGTGCACGCTAGGCAATTTTTTTGACCAATTTGACCTTAGCCAATCAGCAAATGCCATGAATGGGTCATACTGTCCATGTTTAAGTACAGTTGATTATTCATTGGTTGAGAGGAGTGGTATATAGGTTTATTACACATTTAGGGTCGATATCCGTGAATAAAAACCATATCAGTGAAGTGATACGATATCACTTCACAGCAAACTGTCCAATAAGATCTCGCGATATATAATAATATATAATCAACCCTTAATGTGTAATAAACAAATTATTACATGTTAAGAGCTGATATCATTTTTATTCACTTGTTTTCCGTATCATATTGCTCACTCGCTCGCAGACTCGCTTGTTCGCGATATGACGGGAAACTCGTGAATAAAAACGATATCAGGCTCTTAACATGTGATAATCTCTATATAACATATAAATCTGGTTAACACTAGCGAGGAAAGCATAAGCATATCAACATACGCAAGTGCAGAGAGTCTTTTGCGGTAAGTTATTCCCTTTATATTTGGACAGAACAAACCATTCAGTCAACCTTAAAGCACTATTTGTGCTTGCATATGTGGTTATGCTTATGCTTGTGTCACTAGTGTGAACCAGGCCATAGTACATGGTAGTAATGTTGTTAGTAAAAATACCATAAAATCACTATGGCAACACACAATGTCTTATCTTCTTGTCAGGTTTGAGAGACAAACTTGACTAAACAATTTAAATCCACAAACATTTCTGAAAATCTTTAAGGTCATATAGATAAATAGGGTTTATGTGCTTGCATACAGTATCCGTGACTAAGGAAAATTGTTAAAAATTATGTAATTGCTTCATTAAGTATAAGGAATGTTTGTCTTACGATAATTGGCCTTCCTTTTTTTGAATTATCTAACGTCCATTGCTTACAAGAGGATACTTCATAACATAACGTACTTTTCACATAGATTTGCCAATAAAATTGAGCTTAATTTTAGATGAAGTGGTAAAATTTGTTTGAATAACTAATTTACCCAGAACTTTATAAACCGCTTACGGGACGATGAAATTGCAACAAAATTATGGAATATCAACCCTAACTTTCATATCATATACAACTGCAACCCAAGGTTTTAATTACACCAATCCTTAACAGGTTTTAATATAAGATTTAAAAATATTTGTGACGTGTAAGACCACCAACCTTGTGGCTGAAGACGTGGTTCGTTTTCTCAACAACCTGGCGATCAAGACACAGATCCAGTAGATCATTACGAGTCCCTAGATTCTGACTCAACTGGTTTTTGGGATCGCAGTTGAATGCTGATTGAATCTGAGAGATCTGTTGGGTGTTGAGTCCCGCAGGCGTTGATTCACTTCCATCCGCCATCTTCTTTTCTTTCTCCAAATATTTGTGAAAGAAGCACAGGCTGCCCAAGCATTGTTTTTGTGGCTTTTTAAAGTCCCACTTGGAGTTGTTTCTAAGGTATCTAGAAATGTAACATTTTTTTCATGTTTTCTTGTCGAAATTGGGCAAAAAATAAATAAGAATAAAAAAATAAAAATGTTTCTACTCTGCAAAAAGTTTACATTTCTACATATTTTAGAAACTAGTCGGGCAGTCGAGCCTAAGCATGTTTGGGCTGCCTGTGAAAGAACGTCCGAGGAAGCTTGGGTCTAACCTCTCTTTGGGACGCGCCTGCGACGCCTGCTCAAATTTTGCGGGAAATTTGAGTTTATTGTTTTAGCTAGTTGTCTTATCGCGGTATTTCTACAACATACCAAGCCATTGAATCTAAATGAAAAAGAGAGACCTTGCTGAGATTCCTTCAATTGGTGCTATCCTTTTTAAAGTTTTGACTGACAAAAGATAGAGAGATCCTTATGGTACTTCGACTTTCATGCCAGACTACGCACTGCAGACTTGCAGACTGAATGTATAAGGTATTTGGTGGTCCCTTTTAGTATCAGTTTTAATTTAAAAAGTGAAGGGTTGGTGCAAATTAAGCCATACCATATACCCCTCTGGCTTTACAATTCACACTTTTTTTAACCAACTTTGCAACCTCAAGAATCTGGCTAGAAAGGCAAATAAAACTTTTTTTCTTGCTGTAAACCCTTTCAAATTTCAAAAAATGTCTTCATAGTTTGAGGAAATGAGCATAAGTCAATAGTCACTGAAGGAAATTTCACATCTCTGTTAGGAACTGGTCATTATTTATTGCCTTTTTGGACAACTGCTCAAAACTTTGGTCGCACCTGTTGACTGTCACATGGTCCAATGAGAATCAAGAAAAATGGACTTGGACACTTGTAGCCTGCATTGCATGCATTCCTCGTTGGTTCTTTCAAGGACAGGGAGGATTGGGGAGAGGAATTTCAAGGACGGGGAGGATTGGGGAGAGGAATACTTCCTCTCCCCAATCCTCCCCGTCCTTGAATGAACCAACGATGCAAAGGCATAGCTACCTGTCAAGATGGTGAAGGGGATGATTCATAAACCTCCCCATGAGTTTTTTGTTCTTTTCAATCTACAAGGGTTTAATTCAAATTTCAGTTCCAGAAACCCTAGGGTTTCTTCTGTTCCTTAACTGTGCAATTCAAAACCTCAACACAGAGGTCCCATATGACCCTGACTATTTGCCCCAAGCTTAATCATTTCCATCATCAGCAATCAAATTCACATCTTTTTTTCAAGTTTGCATGGATTTTATTAGCAAAGATAATGTATTAGTTATTATTTTTAATTACAATTGGACGTTCTAATTGGTGTATATAATTATGCACTGATATAAAATTTCAGTTATCCTAAACTAAAAACTGTTTACTCTTACTCATTAAATGTGCATTTAAAAAAAATCCCTTGAAAGTAGTATAGAGGCTTTGCACCATCAGGTAATGGCAGCCATAACAGGAGGCACAACAATAGAGCCTTTTCCCCCCTGGGAAACTGATTTCTTTCTCATGTAAATCAGATTACACCAGATTCCATAATTGTTCCTGCCTCTGTCATGGCTGCCATCATGTGATGGTGCTAAGCCTCTATAGGGCTTTTTGCCTTACTCGTAATTAATAAATCATCAACAAATTATCATAATTAGAAAAATAACTTCCTTATAACTTGATTATTTTTACCTAATTATTCTGAAAAAAAAAGCCTTCCCTCTGTGACCAGTTCTACTAAATAAGTTCATTATTTATAAATTTAAAACCGCTTTAACCATTAAAACATTGTTTAACATTTTTTTTAATACCTTGGATTGACTGAGTGGTAAGGATTACAAGGAAGGTGCCGTTGGATGGCTCGACCATAGCAGCACTTTTCTCTCAAGGAATGATAAATGCTTCTCAGACTTCTGTATGCGCAACATCTCGTAAATCTGCCATACCTTCTTTGCCTCACATAAGGATAGCAGCAGACTTGGGTTCTTGTATTATAGGGAGTGTATCTACAGCAACCAGTGTAACGGCCATATCGCCTTAGCACCACTCTTCCAGAGCAGCAGATTTGCCTTCGAGTGTTGTAGGGAGTGTATCTACAGCAACCATTGTAACGGCCATATCGCCTTAGCACCACTCTTCCAGAGCAGCAGATTTGCCTTCGAGTGTTGTAGGGAGTGTATCTACAACAACCAGTGTAACGGCCATATCGCCTTAGCACCACTCTTCCAGAGCAGCAGATTTGCCTTCGAGTGTTGTAGGGAGTGTATCTACAACAACCAGTGTAACGGCCATATCGCCTTAGCACCACTCTTCCAGAGCAGCAGATTTGCCTTCGAGTGTTGTAGGGAGTGTATCTACAACAACCAGTGTAACGGCCATATCGCCTTAGCACCACTCTTCCAGAGCAGCAGATTTGCCTTCGAGTGTTGTAGGGTGTGTATCTACAACAACCAGTGTAACGGCCATATCGCCTTAGCACCACTCTTCCAGAGCAGCAGATTTGCCTTCGAGTGTTGTACGGAGTGTATCTACAACACCCAGTGTAACGGCCATATCGCCTTAGCACCACTCTTCCAGAGCAGCAGATTTGCCTTCGAGTGTTGTAGGGAGTGTATCTACAACAACCAGTATAACGGCCATATCGCCTTAGCACCACTCTTCCAGAGCAGCAGATTTGCCTTCGAGTGTTGTACGGAGTGTATCTACAACAACCAGTGTAACGCCCATATCGCCTTAGCACCACTCTTCCAGAGCAGCAGATTTGCCCTCGAGTGTTGTAGGGAGTGTATCTACAACAACCAGTGTAACGGCCATATCGCCTTAGCACCACTCTTCCAGAGCAGCAGATGTGCCTTCGAGTGTTGTACGTTCTTCTATTACAGCAGCCAGTGAAGCGGCCATACCTTCTTGGCCTCACATAGGGATAGCAGCAGACTTGGGTTCTTGTATTGTAGGGAGTGTATCTACAGCAACCAGTGTAACGCCCATATCGCCTTAGCACCACTCTTCCATAGCAGCACATGTGCCTTCGGGTGTCGTAGGGAGTGTATCTACAACAACCAGTGTAACGGCCATATCGCCTTAGCACCACTCTTCCAGAGCAGCAAATGCGCGTTCGAGTGTTGTAGGGAGTGTATCTACAGCAACCATTGTAACGGCCATATCGCCTTAGCACCACTCTTCCAGAGCAGCAGATTTGCCTTCGAGTGTTGTAGGGAGTGTATCTACAACAACCAGTGTAACGGCCATATCGCCTTAGCACCACTCTTCCAGAGCAGCAGATTTGCCTTCGAGTGTTGTAGGGAGTGTATCTACAACAACCAGTGTAACGGCCATATCGCCTTAGCACCACTCTTCCAGAGCAGCAGATTTGCCTTCGAGTGTTGTAGGGAGTGTATCTACAACAACCAGTGTAACGGCCATATCGCCTTAGCACCACTCTTCCAGAGCAGCAGATTTGCCTTCGAGTGTTGTAGGGTGTGTATCTACAACAACCAGTGTAACGGCCATATCGCCTTAGCACCACTCTTCCAGAGCAGCAGATTTGCCTTCGAGTGTTGTACGGAGTGTATCTACAACAACCAGTGTAACGGCCATATCGCCTTAGCACCACTCTTCCAGAGCAGCAGATTTGCCTTCGAGTGTTGTAGGGAGTGTATCTACAACAACCAGTATAACGGCCATATCGCCTTAGCACCACTCTTCCAGAGCAGCAGATTTGCCTTCGAGTGTTGTACGGAGTGTATCTACAACAACCAGTGTAACGCCCATATCGCCTTAGCACCACTCTTCCAGAGCAGCAGATTTGCCCTCGAGTGTTGTAGGGAGTGTATCTACAACAACCAGTGTAACGGCCATATCGCCTTAGCACCACTCTTCCAGAGCAGCAGATGTGCCTTCGAGTGTTGTACGTTCTTCTATTACAGCAGCCAGTGAAGCGGCCATACCTTCTTGGCCTCACATAGGGATAGCAGCAGACTTGGGTTCTTGTATTGTAGGGAGTGTATCTACAGCAACCAGTGTAACGCCCATATCGCCTTAGCACCACTCTTCCATAGCAGCACATGTGCCTTCGGGTGTCGTAGGGAGTGTATCTACAACAACCAGTGTAACGGCCATATCGCCTTAGCACCACTCTTCCAGAGCAGCAAATGCGCGTTCGAGTGTTATACGTTCGCCTATTACAGCAGCCAGTGAAGCGCCCATACCTTCTTGGCCTCACATAGGGATAGCAGCAGACTTGGGTTCTTGTATTGTAGGCAGTGTATCTACAGCAACCAGTGTAACGGCCATATCGCCTTAGCACCACTCTCCCAGAGCAGCAGATGCGCCTTCGAGTGTCGTAGGGAGTGTATCTACAACAACCTGTGTAACGGCCATATCGCCTTAGCACCACTCTTCCAGAGCAGCAGATGTGCCTTCGAGTGTTGTACGGAGTGTATCTACAACAACCAGTGTAACGGCCATATCGCCTTAGCACCACTCTTCCAGAGCAGCAGATTTGCCTTCGAGTGTTGTAGGGAGTGTATCTACAACAACCAGTATAACGGCCATATCGCCTTAGCACCACTCTTCCAGAGCAGCAGATTTGCCTTCGAGTGTTGTACGGAGTGTATCTACAACAACCAGTGTAACGCCCATATCGCCTTAGCACCACTCTTCCAGAGCAGCAGATTTGCCCTCGAGTGTTGTAGGGAGTGTATCTACAACAACCAGTGTAACGGCCATATCGCCTTAGCACCACTCTTCCAGAGCAGCAGATGTGCCTTCGAGTGTTGTACGTTCTTCTATTACAGCAGCCAGTGAAGCGGCCATACCTTCTTGGCCTCACATAGGGATAGCAGCAGACTTGGGTTCTTGTATTGTAGGGAGTGTATCTACAGCAACCAGTGTAACGCCCATATCGCCTTAGCACCACTCTTCCATAGCAGCACATGTGCCTTCGGGTGTCGTAGGGAGTGTATCTACAACAACCAGTGTAACGGCCATATCGCCTTAGCACCACTCTTCCAGAGCAGCAAATGCGCGTTCGAGTGTTATACGTTCGCCTATTACAGCAGCCAGTGAAGCGCCCATACCTTCTTGGCCTCACATAGGGATAGCAGCAGACTTGGGTTCTTGTATTGTAGGCAGTGTATCTACAGCAACCAGTGTAACGGCCATATCGCCTTAGCACCACTCTCCCAGAGCAGCAGATGCGCCTTCGAGTGTCGTAGGGAGTGTATCTACAACAACCTGTGTAACGGCCATATCGCCTTAGCACCACTCTTCCAGAGCAGCAGATGTGCCTTCGAGTGTTGTACGTTCTTCTATTACAGCAGCCAGTGAAGCGGCCATACCTTCTTGGCCTCACATAGGGATAGCAGCAGACTTGGGTTCTTGTATTGTAGGCAGTGTATCTACAGCAACCAGTGTAACGGCCATATCGTCTTAGCACCACTCTTCCAGAGCAGCAGATGTGCCTTCGAGTGTTGTAGGGAGTGTATCTACAGCAACCAGTGTAACTGCCATATCGCCTTAGCACCACTCTTCCAGAGCAGCAAATGTGCGTTCGAGTGTTATACGTTCGCCTATTACAGCAGCCAGTGAAGCGGCCATACCTTCTTGGCCTCACATACGGATAGCAGCAGATTTGGGTTCTTGTATTGTAGGAAGTGTATCTACAGCAACCAGTGTAACGGCCATATCGCCTTAGCACCACTCTCCCAGAGCAGCAGATGCGCCTTCGAGTGTCGTAGGGAGTGTATCTACAACAACCTGTGTAACGGCCATATCGCCTTAGCACCACTCTTCCAGAGCAGCAGATGTGCCTTCGAGTGTTGTACGTTCTTCTATTACAGCAGCCAGTGAAGCGGCCATACCTTCTTGGCCTCACATAAGGATAGCAGCAGACTTGGGTTCTTGTATTGTAGGGAGTGTATCTACAGCAACCAGTGTAACGCCCATATCGCCTTAGCACCACTCTTGCATAGCAGCACATGTGCCTTCGGGTGTCGTAGGGAGTGTATCTACAACAACCAGTGTAACGGCCATATCGCCTTAGCACCACTCTCCCAGAGCAGCAGATGCGCCTTCGAGTGTCGTAGGGAGTGTATCTACAACAACCTGTGTAACGGCCATATCGCCTTAGCACCACTCTTCCAGAGCAGCAGATGCGCCTTCGAGTGTCGTAGGGAGTGTATCTACAACAACCTGTGTAACGGCCATATCGCCTTAGCACCACTCTTCCAGAGCAGCAGATGTGCCTTCGAGTGTTGTACGTTCTTCTATTACAGCAGCCAGTGAAGCGGCCATACCTTCTTGGCCTCACATAGGGATAGCAGCAGACTTGGGTTCTTGTATTGTAGGGAGTGTATCTACAGCAACCAGTGTAACGCCCATATCGCCTTAGCACCACTCTTGCATAGCAGCACATGTGCCTTCGGGTGTCGTAGGGAGTGTATCTACAACAACCAGTGTAACGGCCATATCGCCTTAGCACCACTCTTCCAGAGCAGCAAATGCGCGTTCGAGTGTTATACGTTCGCCTATTACAGCAGCCAGTGAAGCGCCCATACCTTCTTGGCCTCACATAGGGATAGCAGCAGACTTGGGTTCTTGTATTGTAGGCAGTGTATCTACAGCAACCAGTGTAACGGCCATATCGTCTTAGCACCACTCTTCCAGAGCAGCAGATGTGCCTTCGAGTGTTGTAGGGAGTGTATCTACAGCAACCAGTGTAACGGCCATATCGCCTTACCACCACTCTTCCAGAGCAGCAGATGTGCCTTCGAGTGTTGTACGTTCTTCTATTACAGCAGCCAGTGAAGCGGCCATACCTTCTTGGCCTCACATAGGGATAGCAGCACACTTGTGTTCTTGTATTGTAGGGAGTATATCTACAGCAACCAGTGTAACGGCCATATCGCCTTAGCACCACTCTTCCAGAGCAGCAGATGTGCCTTCGAGTGTTGTAGGGAGTGTATCTACAACAACCAGTGTAACGGCCATATCGCCTTAGCGTCACTCTTCCATAGCAGCAGATGTGCCTTCGAGTGTTGTAGGGAGTGTATCTACAGCAACCAGTGTAACGGCCATATCGCCTTAGCACCACTCTTCCAGAGCAGCAAATGCGCGTTCGAGTGTTATACGTTCGCCTATTACAGCAGCCAGTGAAGCGCCCATACCTTCTTGGCCTCACATAGGGATAGCAGCAGACTTGGGTTCTTGTATTGTAGGCAGTGTATCTACAGCAACCAGTGTAACGGCCATATCGCCTTAGCACCACTCTCCCAGAGCAGCAGATGCGCCTTCGAGTGTCGTAGGGAGTGTATCTACAACAACCTGTGTAACGGCCATATCGCCTTAGCACCACTCTTCCAGAGCAGCAGATGTGCCTTCGAGTGTTGTACGTTCTTCTATTACAGCAGCCAGTGAAGCGGCCATACCTTCTTGGCCTCACATAGGGATAGCAGCAGACTTGGGTTCTTGTATTGTAGGGAGTGTATCTACAGCAACCAGTGTAACGCCCATATCGCCTTAGCACCACTCTTGCATAGCAGCACATGTGCCTTCGGGTGTCGTAGGGAGTGTATCTACAACAACCAGTGTAACGGCCATATCGCCTTAGCACCACTCTCCCAGAGCAGCAGATGCGCCTTCGAGTGTCGTAGGGAGTGTATCTACAACAACCTGTGTAACGGCCATATCGCCTTAGCACCACTCTTCCAGAGCAGCAAATGCGCGTTCGAGTGTTATACGTTCGCCTATTACAGCAGCCAGTGAAGCGCCCATACCTTCTTGGCCTCACATAGGGATAGCAGCAGACTTGGGTTCTTGTATTGTAGGCAGTGTATCTACAGCAACCAGTGTAACGGCCATATCGCCTTAGCACCACTCTCCCAGAGCAGCAGATGCGCCTTCGAGTGTCGTAGGGAGTGTATCTACAACAACCTGTGTAACGGCCATATCGCCTTAGCACCACTCTTCCAGAGCAGCAGATGTGCCTTCGAGTATTGTACGTTCTTCTATTACAGCAGCCAGTGAAGCGGCCATACCTTCTTGGCCTCACATAGGGATAGCAGCAGACTTGGGTTCTTGTATTGTAGGGAGTGTATCTACAGCAACCAGTGTAACGCCCATATCGCCTTAGCACCACTCTTGCATAGCAGCACATGTGCCTTCGGGTGTCGTAGGGAGTGTATCTACAACAACCAGTGTAACGGCCATATCGCCTTAGCACCACTCTCCCAGAGCAGCAGATGCGCCTTCGAGTGTCGTAGGGAGTGTATCTACAACAACCTGTGTAACGGCCATATCGCCTTAGCACCACTCTTCCAGAGCAGCAGATGTGCCTTCGAGTGTTGTACGTTCTTCTATTACAGCAGCCAGTGAAGCGGCCATACCTTCTTGGCCTCACATAGGGATAGCAGCAGACTTGGGTTCTTGTATTGTAGGGAGTGTATCTACAGCAACCAGTGTAACGCCCATATCGCCTTAGCACCACTCTTGCATAGCAGCACATGTGCCTTCGGGTGTCGTAAGGAGTGTATCTACAACAACCAGTGTAACGGCCATATCGCCTTAGCACCACTCTTCCAGAGCAGCAAATGCGCGTTCGAGTGTTATACGTTCGCCTATTACAGCAGCCAGTGAAGCGCCCATGCCTTCTTGGCCTCACATAGGGATAGCAGCAGACTTGGGTTCTTGTATTGTAGGCAGTGTATCTACAGCAACCAGTGTAACGGCCATATCGTCTTAGCACCACTCTTCCAGAGCAGCAGATGTGCCTTCGAGTGTTGTAGGGAGTGTATCTACAGCAACCAGTGTAACGGCCATATCGCCTTACCACCACTCTTCCAGAGCAGCAGATGTGCCTTCGAGTGTTGTACGTTCTTCTATTACAGCAGCCAGTGAAGCGGCCATACCTTCTTGGCCTCACATAGGGATAGCAGCAGACTTGGGTTCTTGTATTGTAGGCAGTGTATCTACAGCAACCAGTGTAACGGCCATATCGCCTTAGCACCACTCTCCCAGAGCAGCAGATGCGCCTTCGAGTGTCGTAGGGAGTGTATCTACAACAACCTGTGTAACGGCCATATCGCCTTAGCGTCACTCTTCCATAGCAGCAGATGTGCCTTCGAGTGTTGTAGGGAGTGTATCTACAACAACCAGTGTAACGGCCATATCGCCTTAGCACCACTCTCCCAGAGCAGCAGATGCGCCTTCGAGTGTCGTAGGGAGTGTATCTACAACAACCTGTGTAACGGCCATATCGCCTTAGCACCACTCTTCCAGAGCAGCAAATGCGCGTTCGAGTGTTATACGTTCGCCTATTACAGCAGCCAGTGAAGCGCCCATACCTTCTTGGCCTCACATAGGGATAGCAGCAGACTTGGGTTCTTGTATTGTAGGCAGTGTATCTACAGCAACCAGTGTAACGGCCATATCGCCTTAGCACCACTCTCCCAGAGCAGCAGATGCGCCTTCGAGTGTCGTAGGGAGTGTATCTACAACAACCTGTGTAACGGCCATATCGCCTTAGCACCACTCTTCCAGAGCAGCAGATGTGCCTTCGAGTGTTGTACGTTCTTCTATTACAGCAGCCAGTGAAGCGGCCATACCTTCTTGGCCTCACATAGGGATAGCAGCAGACTTGGGTTCTTGTATTGTAGGGAGTGTATCTACAGCAACCAGTGTAACGCCCATATCGCCTTAGCACCACTCTTGCATAGCAGCACATGTGCCTTCGGGTGTCGTAGGGAGTGTATCTACAACAACCAGTGTAACGGCCATATCGCCTTAGCACCACTCTCCCAGAGCAGCAGATGCGCCTTCGAGTGTCGTAGGGAGTGTATCTACAACAACCTGTGTAACGGCCATATCGCCTTAGCACCACTCTTCCAGAGCAGCAGATGTGCCTTCGAGTGTTGTACGTTCTTCTATTACAGCAGCCAGTGAAGCGGCCATACCTTCTTGGCCTCACATAGGGATAGCAGCAGACTTGGGTTCTTGTATTGTAGGGAGTGTATCTACAGCAACCAGTGTAACGCCCATATCGCCTTAGCACCACTCTTGCATAGCAGCACATGTGCCTTCGGGTGTCGTAAGGAGTGTATCTACAACAACCAGTGTAACGGCCATATCGCCTTAGCACCACTCTTCCAGAGCAGCAAATGCGCGTTCGAGTGTTATACGTTCGCCTATTACAGCAGCCAGTGAAGCGCCCATGCCTTCTTGGCCTCACATAGGGATAGCAGCAGACTTGGGTTCTTGTATTGTAGGCAGTGTATCTACAGCAACCAGTGTAACGGCCATATCGTCTTAGCACCACTCTTCCAGAGCAGCAGATGTGCCTTCGAGTGTTGTAGGGAGTGTATCTACAGCAACCAGTGTAACGGCCATATCGCCTTACCACCACTCTTCCAGAGCAGCAGATGTGCCTTCGAGTGTTGTACGTTCTTCTATTACAGCAGCCAGTGAAGCGGCCATACCTTCTTGGCCTCACATAGGGATAGCAGCACACTTGTGTTCTTGTATTGTAGGGAGTATATCTACAGCAACCAGTGTAACGGCCATATCGCCTTAGCACCACTCTTCCAGAGCAGCAGATGTGCCTTCGAGTGTTGTAGGGAGTGTATCTACAACAACCAGTGTAACGGCCATATCGCCTTAGCGTCACTCTTCCATAGCAGCAGATGTGCCTTCGAGTGTTGTAGGGAGTGTATCTACAGCAACCAGTGTAACGGCCATATCGCCTTAGCACCACTCTTCCAGAGCAGCAGATGTGCCTTCGAGTGTTGTAGGGATTGTATCTACAGCAACCAGTGTAACGGCCATATCGTCTTAGCACAACTCTTCCATAGCAGCAGATGTGCCTTCGAGTGTTGTAGGGAGTGTATCTACAGCAACCAGTGTAACGGCCATATCGCCTTAGCACCACTCTTCCAGAGCAGCAGATGTGCCTTCGAGTGTTGTAGGGATTGTATCTACAGCAACCAGTGTAACGGCCATATCGCCTTAGCGTAACTCTTCCATAGCAGCAGATGTGCCTTCGAGTGTTGTAGGGAGTGTATCTACAGCAACCAGTGTAACGGCCATATCGCCTAAGCACCACTCTTCCAGAGCAGCAGATGTGCCTTCGAGTGTTGTACGTTCTTCTATTACAGCAGCCAGTGAAGCGGCCATACCTTCTTGGCCTCACATAGGGATAGCAGCACACTTGTGTTCTTGTATTGTAGGGAGTGTATCTACAGCAACCAGTGTAACGGCCATATCGCCTTAGCAGCACTCTTCCAGAGCAGCAGATGTGCCTTCGAGTGTTGTAGGGATTGTATCTACAGCAACCAGTGTAACGGCCATATCGTCTTAGCACAACTCTTCCATAGCAGCAGATGTGCCTTCGAGTGTTGTAGGGAGTGTATGTACAGCAACCAGTGTAACGGCCATATCGCCTTACCACAACTCTTCCAGAGCAGCAGATGTGCCTTCGAGTGTTGTAGGGAGTGTATCTACAGCAACCAGTGAAACGGCCATATCGCCTTAGCACCAATCTTCCGGAGCAGCAGATGTGCGTTCGAGTGTTGTACGTTCTTCTATTACAGCAGGCAGTGAAGCGGCCATACCTTCTTGGCCTCACATAGGGATAGCAGCACACTTGTGTTCTTGTATTGTAGGGAGTGTATCTACAGCAACCAGTGTAACGGCCATATCGCCTTAGCACCACTCTTCCAGAGCAGCAGATGTGCCTTCGAGTGTTGTAGGGAGTGTATCTACAACAAGCATTGTAACGGCCATATCGCCTTAGGACCACTCTTCCAGAGCAGCAGATGTGCCTTCGAGTGTCGTAGTTAGCGTATCCGTTTCGACAACAAGCTGTGTATCTGCCGTATCGCTTTAGACGTAGTCTTCCATAACAACAAATATGTGTATTGGGATTATAGCGAATTTGTCCACATACGAGCAGTCTTTTTGAAATCTTGTTTTCTTCGACCTTTGGACCTGAAATTTTGAAATTTTGGTTTTATACTTTTAGAATGATAATCAGTTGCTTTTTCAATTTCAAAGTATTAGTTTCAAAATTTTAAATTTAAAAATATGAATGGATATACTTCTGTCAAGATTTGATTCGATTTTTTCTTTTTTACTTGATGGACGAAGGAGCCCTACAAGGCCTAGGGGGTCCAAATCAACTAAGGAATTTAAACGAATTTAAGAAGCCGTTGGATCTTTCTTCCCCTCTCAACTGAGCCCGGTCGTTTTTGAATATGCTAAATGGTGATAGATTGGAGTGAAATATTCCCGTTCACAGTTCCCTGCGCGATCATGAAAGGTAGGCGTGCCTTTCCATCGAGGTGAGACGAACGGTGAGCTTGCAATGATAGAGATATGTTAATTTAATTCCTAGGTGTTAAAAAACGAGGTCTCTATTATTGCAAGCTCAGCGTTCGTCTCTCTTCGATGCAAAGGAACGGCTACCTTTCAAGATGGCGCAGGGGAGTTTAAAGGGGACTATTCGTGGAAAAAATGCACTTTTTAACCAATGAGATTGCAGGATTTGGTAGTGAAAATAAAACGGATTCAGCTATTTCAAAAAACGTTGAATACTGAAAACTGAATAGTGCATTCCAAGACCGAAATGCATTTTGGGTCATGTAGTATTGTCTAAAGTGAAATAAATAATTATTATTTATTTTATTTTAATTGCATTCCATCCTAAACAATATACTAGCTACATATAGAGAGCAAATCTCTGTATATATTTTTTTATTTCAAATTAATGAGACCCACAATGCTCTTCGGTCTTGGAATGCACTATTCAGTATTCAGTATTCAGTATTCAGTATTCAGTATTCAGTATTCAGTATTCAGTATTCAGTATTCAGTATTCAGTATTCAGTATTCAGTATTCAGTATTCAGTATTCAGTATTCAGTATTCAGTATTCAGTATTCAGTATTCAGTATTCAGTATGCAGTATGCAGTATTCAGTATGCAGTATGCAGTATTCAGTATTCAGTATTCAGTATTCAGTATTCAGTATTCAGTATTCACTATTCAGTATTCAGCATTCACTATTCAGTATGCAGTATGCAGTATGCAGTATGCAGTATGCATGCAGTATGCAGTATTCAGTATTCAGTATTCAGTATTCAGTATTCAGTATTCAGTATTCAGTATTCAGTATGCAGTATTCAGTATTCAGTACATGAGGGCCACCTGAAAATTATCAGCCTGGTAACGGTGTAACCTGTCCAATAAAGTTGTTATTATTATTATTATTATTATTATTATTATTATTATTATTATTATTATTATTATTATTATAGTAGTATTATAGTGCACTATTCAGTATGCACTATTCAGTATGCACTATTCAGTATTCACTGTTCAGTATTCACTATTCAGTATTCAGTATTCAGCATTCACTATTCACTATTCACTATTCACTATTCACTATTCACTATTCACTATTCACTATTCACTATTCACTATTCACTATTCACTATTCACTATTCACTATTCACTATTCACTATTCACTATTCACTATTCACTATTCACTATTCACTATTCACTATTCACTATTCACTATTCACTATTCAGTATTCAGTATTCAGTATTCAGTATTCAGTATTCAGAAAACAGTATTCAGTATTCACTATCTTACTCGAGAAATACTAGTATTGAATTTGATTGGAATTAATTTGTTCTGTAGCCATGCAAGGCTTTCATAAAATGATGACCCTTCTTATAAATATTTAAACAATTATTGAAAAGGGAAACCGCTAAAAAAAGAAGAAAAAAAAAGCCGTGAAAAATATTTCGAGTCGAATGACAAAATCATATTCAACTAAAAACAATTTAAGGTAAAAGTAATTACTTGCATCTTAAAAAAAATAGAACAATAATATATCATTTATGATAGGCGTTAATCAAATTCAACACTCCAGCCGGCGCTCATGTTATATAGTCGTTACAAATCATAGGTTCAGCTGCAACGCCTTTGACGTTTGTAGTCTTATCTTTAGTTCAGCCCCTAAGGTGACTGCCATGGATAATAATAATAATAATAATAATAATAATAATGATAATAATAATAATAATAATAATAATAATACTTTATTCAAATTCAATATATATATAGAAGGTTTACAATAGAATTTGAAAAGGAAGACCATGAGGTTAGGCCTATTTAGGTCCCCTATTCTAAAACTATTAAAATCTAATGATATGTAGTACGTGTTGCATGGTTGATGCTGGCGACTGCATGGCGACGGTCACTGATTCTACGTGTGGACTTGCAACTTGCAATGCTTGCAACAAGTTAATTTGGATTATGGTGTTACAGATACTTTTTTTGGCGCGACTGGGTATTAAAATTTTCTCACTCAAATTTCTTATCATTTTTTGGGAGTAATCCTGATATCAGTATTGTCAGTTTGAAAAAGGAGAGGCCTAATGGGGCAATGTCAAGCGTGGCAATCATTTTTTCTGCTAGCCAATCACTTTGAAGTGGCTTGGGTGACCAATCTCAAGCGTGACGATAATATGACTGCAATAGCCAATAGCCAACTTTAGAGGCGTGACAGTGGGGACTCAAACAAGCCAATCATCTTACAAGTGCCACTCATACTGGCCCAAAAATATAGATATCAGTGCCGCTAAGATTGATGGCAGACCACTTGAAATGCTAAGCAATTTTTTAGGAGTGGCTTTTACATCCACGCTCTAATAAACAAACCCATTTTTTTATGATTTCGGGATTTTTAGGCGGCCAAAATTATATAGCAGGCAATAGATAACTTTGGTTAAAGCAATTTTCTCAATAATCAAAGGCCTCTGTCAAACCATATCATTTTGGTTCGATATGATTTATAGGGCGTGTTCAGCTGTTGGTAAATGACGGAAGAGAATCGGCACACATCGACAAACTCGCACAACAAAGTCGGGCGCACTCGGGCGCGTAGCAATGAAATTGATGGTAAATGTAAAAAATTTCTAGTAAATATACGAGTTCAAATACCTTCATTTTTCTCTGGATCTCGTACTTCGCTTGTTTGCTTTTCAGCAGCATCTACAAAGTCGAAAAAAACTTCTGTTAAAGTTTTTCTAATAAAATGATTACACAAACCAATCAATATACCAAGATGATAAAGTAGCAAACTTACTGAAGAACTTTTGCGTTTTTAAAATATTAAAAAATTTTTTCTAGTACTTAAACTTGATATACGAGTTCAAATACCTTCATTTTGCTCTGGATCCTGTTTTTCGCTTGTTTGCTTCAACTTTTCAACAGGATCTGCAAAGTTGAGAAAACTTTCGTTAACGTTTTGCTCATAAAATGATTGTACAAACCACTCACTCAATCATATCAACATGATGCCAACAAACTTACTAAAGAAGTTTTGCATTTTAATTTAAAAAAATTTGTATTAAACCTATACGAGTTCAAATACCTTCATTTTTCTCTGGATCTTGTATATCGCTAGTTTGCTTCGGATTTTCAGCAAGATCTGCAAAGTTGGGAAAAACGGCATCAGTCCATTTTACTCATCATGATCACACTAACTGACCACTCGTGCAATGGCATTTAAATTCACTACAGTAGGAAATATATGAATTCAACTACCTTCTTTTTTCTCGGGATCTTCTAGTTCGCTCGTTTGTTTTCTTTCAGGATCTGCAAAGTTTGGCAAACTTTCTTGAGCATCGCTCTTTAAATTCGACTCTTGTAAAACTGAGTCGCTGAGGATATTATTTTTGTCTTCTCTTGCAGCATGAAGTACAGCCGGTAATAAAACCAGCCACAAGGCAACGAGATTCATGGCGTTTACGCGATGCCTGCGTATCTGCCAAGCATCTTACCTTACCTCTTCGAATTCCCTCCCGAGAATGAAAAACCGATTGAAAAACAACACTTAAGTACAATCAGGGATCACCGATAATATATTTAATATTTAAAAAGCCATTGTCACGATAATTCTAAAAAGAAAAAAAAAGAATTTGAGACATATTATATTGTTGACCATTTAAACGAGTCCATTTAATTGGAGGTTTAAAAAGTCAGAATATTTTTTTGTTAATTAATGAAGGCAGTGAGTCGAAAAGAAGCATAACAACTTGACCTTGTTTTGATTTCATTCAGGTTAATTATTCCTTGCTTTTTTTTTTTAGCTACAAATGATAAAACTACTGCTTGATAGAAAGCACAATAACAATTGAATTTAAGAATTATGTAGAGTCAAATAGTACTAGGTTATTTTGCATTAAATAGTGCTAGTTATAAACAGTTTCATGGATACAGTCTTTGCCGTCTATGCTTTTGCAAAATATTTGATTTTGAACTTCACAGGGAGTGGGTATCCTCACACTTCAGTCATCTGTGAAACAGTGCTAAATTTATTTTGCACTAAATAGGCTTCTTGCAGCACTTCGGAATGCAGCAGGTTTCCAATTATCAGGAGATTGAATTTTTTTCGTTTTGTCTTCCAAATTGAGCTGCTTTTACGTCACGTGCAAGGGGCTATATTACAAAATAGTGCAATTGTTTTCTATTGCTGTTTCAATGCATAGTACTGTTTCACAAATAAAGTGTTTGCACTCTATTAATCAGAAGTTCTGAGAAAGACTTTTAAGAACATCTTTTAGACCCCGCGGGTTTTTTTCACATTGCCCTTGAACATCATGATTTTGCATTGCGAGAGGAACTTGAACCGCAGCTAATGACTCGGAAAACGGAAAAACAACTGGACTCTATTTTGTTTATGTTCAAATTGATTATTTCTTGCTTGTTTTTACGGCTTTTTTAGCTACAAAGGATAAATATGCGAAACTAGAACGATTGCCAGCATTTATGGTACGTTTCTAAAGTGGTTTTTGAACTCTTCAGCGATCGGCTCGTACGGTGCTGTAAGGAAGAACGAGAGCGTTTGTCTTCCCGGGGGAGAGGGGGTGCGTTGAGAATGACATCACAAGGTCTCCATTATATAGACTTGATTACGAGTTCTCACAAAGAAATTTTCTAATCTAACCTACCGATACATACTACGACTTTTTCTAAGGCTGGAAACGCAATTTATTTTAATTCTAATTATATTGCGGGTTTTGATCGTACTATAAAAGCCTGCCCAACTAAAGTTTTTTTTAGAGAATATTGAAGGAGCGACCCTTTGCTGGGTCGGTGTTTCACGGTGTCTGGTTCATTTGATGAAGTGAAGTCGGTAGCTGGCACTCATGCATCAAATGATGAACGTGATGCTATGTAGAATTCGAACTGAATCAGAATATTTTTACTTTGAAAAAAAAACAAAAAAACTGGAGTGTGTAGTCGCGGATCTAGGGGGGTTGGTTTCAATAAATTCAAGGACATTTATGCGCAAACTAAGCTCCAATTAAATTTGACTGATACGTTTAAACTTTATAATTTCGTTTGGTTAAATTTTATATCCTATAGTGAAATAATTGATATAAATTTTACTGATATCAGTGGTCTTATTAAACGCCAGTGTTCCTTCAGCTAGTAGCTGGTATCCCAGGAAGCCGACGGTGCGCACTCTCTCCAGCAGTGCTGTGTTTTAAGAGTATTCAAAGCTGAAGCTACACGGATTAGAGAGAAGTCGATACAGACGTGGAGATCCTGAGCAATCGAACCGTGGATCTCTAGCTCCGAAGACCAAATATTTTCGCCGTTGTATTCAAAAAGGATGAAATTGTCTTTGATGTTGGCCTCCCCCTTTACAACTGACCCTTCATCCGGCTACTGATGTGCCATCACGTGCGTGTGTGGCCTTGTGGGCGGGGTCTAAAACCGCAGGTACATGAAAGAATATTCGAACTGTCGAGGGACAGTATTAATTAAAATATCCTTATCTCACATCTGGGCAAGAAGTGAGGTCGACCATGTCATATTTTAAAAATAAAGATTGGAATTTTTTAAAGAAAATAATATGTCTTGCTTGATTGTGTACGTCCATGTATGGATCTTTCGAGAAATTCAGTTGAGAGAAAAATGCAAAGTTTTTTTACAACGGTCTCTAAGAAGATGCCGATTTCTTAAAATAATTTTTGATGCTAAAATGGTCCATTTTATAAATAAATAAATAAAAAAATAAAATAATAAATATAAAAATTTGCGCTTTCGGTCAAGACACTATCAATATGATTTTGCTTCTTTGCCTGCCCATATCGGTTCCCTGTTTCACACAGAGGCCTTCAAGATTTCAAATATTATCAATACCTTGAAACAATCTCTTACCGGGCTGATCGAGAACGGTCAACTTACCGATCGAACCCCAAAACAATTAACTGGGCTGTTCTAAGTGATGGCACTACTAACTCACAGATCCAACCCTGAAACAACCTCTGGATCATGGACTTGGATCAAAGTCAGGGCACCGCCAACTCACATTTTGAATTGGAATTTTGCTCCTTAGGTTTTGAGGAGAGGGAGGAACCAGAGGAAGAACCCTTGAATGGAGATCTAACTAGAGACCTAGAAATTCTATTCACACGTGAAGCAGAATCCCGGGGGGGGGACTCAGGGGGTAAAGTATCGGGTATGCTCGTCGGAAATTTCCAAAAATACCCCTAAAAGATACCGGAAGTTTTTTCAAAAGGGCGTGGCTTGGCAAATTTTAACCCCTAAGAGATACCACAAAAATAATACTATTAAAAAATAAAGGCTTTTGAAATGTTTTTCCTTGAGTAATATTCCGAGTTAACGCAGGCATACGTATTGCGTTATTATGCGATGGACTAGTTCCTTTTAAAACACCCTAAAATATACCAGAAAGTGCTGATTTGCTAAACCTCAAATTTAAGACCCTAAAAGATACCAAATCGCTGATTTTTACCCCTAAGAGATACGACGAGCATACCCGATACTTTTTGCCCGGAGTCCTCCCCCCCCCCCCCCCCCCCCCGGGAGCAGAATCCAGGAATTGAAGCCAAGACCTTAGAGGCGAACCCCCCCCCAAGTTCGTTCTGGTCTACATTGTCCGTATATCACATCACTTTCGGCACAAAATGCGAAGTTAAATCCCAAAATGTGAGTGCTGAGTACCCCCCACGGCTCCCGACCCTTTGATGTGGGCTTCTGGCTTCCTGTGCAAAATTCTCTTACAGTCAGCGAACGTCAGGCATGAACACTCACACTCGGAAGATTGCAATCTTGAAATAAACATTCGATTATTCAAACGAATATTCGTAGATTTAATATCATTAATCGAATCTTGAAAGTAATAAATGATTGTTTATTTTATTATTTGATGAATGTAGAAAAGAATTTAAAAAAACGTTTTTACATTACAGTAAATGAGTTTTTTTACTTTTTTATCTATTGGAAAATTCTCAATTTTTAAAAGCACCATGCCAGACATTCGCGTGTAGTCGCGACATTTGCCGTGTGAGATGATCACGTAGTCTATCGACTGTCTGTACTTTAGCTCCTCGCAATGGCGTCGACTAGTGCAGTTGGAAGACAAATGTATTGGCTTCGTTGAAAGGGAAATTACTTATCAAAAAAAAGTGTTATCTGAAGTAAGAAACGATTTAACGACAGAAATTGGAGAACTACTTCCAGATAATTTTCGATTTCTAAGATGTGAAATGCCAGTTAGTTCAAAACAAGCGGTGAAAATGCCTTCTTGAATTAATCTTTGACGAATCTCAACTCCAGTAACGCTTGGTTTTTGAAGTTTGTATATTTCTATTATGTGTAAAACGTCATCTGTTACCAAAGTAGGGTTTCTACCACCACAACAGAAAGGTTGAATCGTTCCATGATTTGCGTAATGCTTGAGAACTTTGTCAACAGATCCCTTTGAAATTTTCAGCTTTTTTGAAATTTCGGATATGCCCTTGTGGCCATTGTACATATCAATTATTTCTTTCCTTACATGGTTTGGAAGGGGTCTTCCTGGGTAATAAAACCCTCCCATGCAATTTTTAGCCATAGCGTATCTGTCTAAAAGCACGAGTCAATTCCGTATAAACGGTTACGAAGTGATTAGTCGGACGTGACGCCGCTAAGAAGTGATAAAATTATACACAAAAAAATTCATCCAAATATTGCAAAATATTTCTAACTTACGAAAATATTTATTGATCAAAGAAATAAATATTAAATTCTTCAATTTGATATTTCAATATTTAATTCTAAGTCTGAATATTTATTTTCAATAATCGAATATTCGAAATGAATATTCAACTTTTATTTGAATAATCGAAGATGCGTGTTCATGCGTGACGTTCGTTGACTGTAACACCCAAAATGCATAGCGGGATTGAAATAGTGCGCGCGAAAATGCGAGACAAAATGGCTGGCGTCTGAACGAGAAGACAAAGGTGTTCTGTTCAAACCACGAAATATTACCAGTGAATTGTTTTATAAAGTATGTATTTCCTTCATAGATACCTATAAAGAATACTTTAGGAATTGGATCACACAGATTGGTGATATTTTGAGCTGATTTCATGAAAGGAGTTGTGTAATCTGGCTTCCTCAAGGTGTTCCTATGACATTGAATTTGAGTTTATTCGATTTTTCAACGATACAGGAAAAGGTCTTCGTGTAAAATCGAGAGAGAAAAGATGTTTTGACAACGAGTAAAAGGCTATGGCGAAGAGAAAAGGTGTTTGCAAACGTCGAGTAAAAGCTACTGAACAAAAGAGTACCTCTTCACACAGTTCCTCGGTGGATTCGAAGTAAGTTGAGGTCATCAGTAAGTTTATATAAAAGGATTTTGGCTCATATTGTATTAACTTTATATGAGATGTCCGTTTAATTCATGTTTCTAATATACTTATTTCACGTAGTCTATCTGCATGGTTTTTTTTTGTTCAATGATCAATTTAAGCTTAATGGCGATAATCAAATTATAAAACTTTATTAGTCTTAATTGAGTACAATTTCTCCTGTCATACACACACAAGCACATATCAACGAACGCTTCATCCATCTTTTTTTATTTGAAACTTGGTTGTTTATGAATTGAATCCTCCTTTATGTTTCAACACCAACCTAAAAATTTAGACCCCCCCCCCCCCCATAAACTACATTTGTAATCCAGGGGCCCGTGATCATGGATGAAAGGCATCACAAAAAAATGTTTTAATGGATGTAAACATAAGTAACAAAGGTGAAGCTTGAACGGCGAATTAAAAAAAACAGATCACAGATGACTGACTAGCTTTTATTTTGCCCCCTCGATCCATGCAGTCCATTTATGTCCCCCATGTTCGGAATCGGTGTATATTTCTAAATTTTCTGTTTGTGGTGGTGATGGGAATGACCTGGTTCACACTTGCAGCATAAATAGAGGATATTACATGGGCGCGTGGAGATATGAATTTTATCTTCGAGTGTTGAAAAGATCTCTCACAAGTGAGCGCAGTGAGATTTTCAACACAAGAAATAAAATTCGTATCTCCAAGCACCCATGTAATATTCTGTTTATGATATGATTATCAATGAAAAAGAAAAGAAAGTTTTTTCTAGTATGTAACCATAGCGATTGAAAATATCAAATTTTTGAAATAAAGAAATATAGGTATTTCATTGATAATCATATAATAAACATATTTCTTTGATTCGCATGAGGGACATAACGACATAAGCATAATAATAAAGTATTTTTAATGGTTATGCCTATGCTGCTGTGTGAACCAGGCCGATGAGTACAGTGCAACTTTCAGAACATATCTATGTTCTTATATCTTTATGGTAGTTAATGTTCCCTACAACTTATTCATGTCCACAGTTCAACTTGCGTTGCATCAGACTGGCTGACGTCAATACAAACAGATCACATAACTAGCAATAAGAATATAGAAGAAAATTTCCAAACACCTTTACTTTTGGAATCAATTAAAAATGGCTTATCAAGTGATTCAACTACACCAGAAATCCAGCTAGATACATCAAGTCAAGATGATTATGAAATACAAATAGACTCCATAGAAGATGATAAGGGTGTTGATCAAGCCAGCACTTCACCAAAGAATGGCTTAAAACCAAAAAGATTTTATGGATCCAAACTTTCATTTCAAAAATCTTCAAAGTCAAGGAACGAAACTAAAGTGGAAAATATCAAGTTAAAAAATGAAGAAAAGAAAGAGAAATGTAGAAGTGTAAAGAGAAAACATAAAGTTCCCCAAGACCAAGAAAGTGTTAATCATGTCGTAAAGAAAGCAAAGAAAGATATGAACATTACAATGAAAGAGAAAGTATTTCGTTCCAATGAAAAGGCACGCAAAGTGAATGGAGTAGGCCATAGTAGTAAAAGAGATGCCATTCCCAATGCTTTAGAAATTAGAGATAAAGAAGAAGATAGGATGAACAATAATAAAAATGACGCTACTGTTCTAGATATTATAACTCCAGAATCATCATCTTCATCATCACCAATGAGCGAGGATCCACTGTGTTCAGTAACTGTGACAAATGGTATGACCAATGGTTTTCATCACTTTGATAACATAGATTCCATAGAGAATGACAGAACAATTGACCCTAAAATTTCCATCTCAGACACAAAGACTATTATAGATGAAGTAGTATCAGAACTTGGGTCACTTCAATCTGAAGACAGTATTACCAGTGGCTTAGGTTCTGTAAGGGCTGGTTATTTACTCAAGGGCCAGAATAATGAATATTATTTTTCATGCTCAAGTGAGACTTCTCCAGATTTAAGTGTCAATGGACCCTCAAAGTTTATAGAAACACCCAAAAGCTCATTAGCAAGTCCTGACTTTGACATCGAAAGTGAAGATTCTTGCACAAGGGATATCAATAAACCATTTTTATATTATGATAAGAATGCTAGTGAAAGTAGCTATAGCCCTAGTGGTAGTAGTGGTGCATCTCGCATCTCTCCTGAACACCAGACTTCAATCACAAGCTTCTTTAAAAAGTCAACTAAACAAATTGGTACCATAACTTCACCCAAGTCTAAGAAACCAGAAAGGTAGGATCATGTTGAATAATACGGTAGATCTCTTTAGCTTCACATGTAAATTGTCCATTTCAGACCTCATGACCTTCCCTTTGAGGAATGTTCTTTTATTGAAATATTTACACATGAAAGATTCAACTCCCAAGAGTGGCATCACAGTGCTTATTTGGGTAAATATGGTAATGAGGCTGATCAACTTGTGACCAGTCAATGTAACCAGTCAATGTGACCAAGTGGTGTTTGTCTGGGCAAGTGGCAATTTTGTCTGGACATGATAACTAAATTGAATAAGATTTCCAAGCACCCAGTATAATCAGAATATACTAAAAATACTAACCTTTCAGTGCAGAATTTTGTTCCTCACAGTCTTTACTGAACTTGTATAATTTCTTATTGTTTATTCTTGTCAGGGCAAACAAAAAAGGAAAAGAAAGAAAAAAGAAAATGGAACAAATGTACTTGGTATGTTCAGTTTTGCTTAATTTGTATTACTGCAATTTGCAATATTCTGCAAACTCTGTAGTTATGAATTGCCCGTTGGAATTCAGTTTTTCACTGCCGCCAGTCAAAAATATAAAAGGTATGGACTGATTAGTTTTGATTGACAGCAATGAAAAACCAATTTCACAACAAACTTTTTGAAATGTCTGAGTTTGCAGTTTGAGAGTTGCATTAAAGACTGCATTCTATCTGATTCCTTTGTTATCTCTTGCCTCGAAATCATATCTGAAATACTGATAATTTAAAAATTAATAATTTTCCAGGATCTAGGGCAAAGAGATTTTGGCCATGTGACCTGCACGACATGTGGAATGGTTTATACGCATGCACAGCCAGATGATGAAATTGAGCATATAAGGCATCATAAGAAATTTGTGAATGGGTTGCGATTCAATGTAAGTGTTTGTGCTTGCTCTTAAAGTACTACTAAAGATATGTGCTGTGTATTAATTTTAGTTCATCAACTGTAGTTGTTAGTTCAACCCAACTGATTTTTGTTTTTATTGTGTGGTTCCAAAAAAATATCCATTTGAAAAAGGAACCCCCAAACCCTCTGGAATTTCTATTCCGATTACTCCCTCAAGTCCCCATAAATCACAGAATACTCTGTGTGGTGGCAGGTCCAAGCCCACAACTTGTTGTCCATTACAAGAGAAATACATTTTTCCATACCAGCCTGGGAATTTTGTTTTTCCTCTGACCCCCCACCCCCTAGGAATTTCTGATTTCCTTCATGGTGGGGTATAGATGTTTTTTGAATTTCATGATTTCAGAATTATCTTCTTTGGTATATGTTCAAAAAGTTTCATCAAAGCATACATGTTTCAGAAAATATCTATACTTATAAGGAGAATGGAGATTTTTTAGGAACTTGGTATTTGAGATCCCATCAAATGTGTTTCTCTAGGGTTGGAAAGATGAACATGTTGTGAAGGAGTTCCATGATGGAAGGATTATTATGGTCAAGCCAGATGATCATCCATCTCGTCTCAAGAAGGTAACATTAGTATAAACAAATATTGATATTCTAACTCATTAAGGTGGCTGCCTACCATAGAAAAAAAAACATGAAAAAGTTTTTGAATCACAATCTAGAAACGTGTGCAGTAGCTTCATTTTTCTATAGTAGGCAGCCAACTTAATGGTAAGAGATAAGGTCAAAAAAATTGTCATCTTATGGGACCCTATTTTAAGGGGAGGGGTGGGGCTACCCAGTTCCCAACCACTTGGAAGAGAAATCCATAATTTTGTCCTCAAATATCTCCAAAACCAAGTGTCAAATCAAGAAATGAATGTACTATCTATTTGCCTGTATGTTAAGCAACGTATTTGTGTATAGAAATAGTCATTATGGACACCCAGTATGGAGCATTTTAACAGGTCACCAAAAGGGAGGGGTTATTAATTGGCACCCACCACAAAATCAATGGAATTGGGTCCCTTTTTTGGACCAATGTTTTGGCCTTGTCTCTAAAGGAAGAAACAATACACAAGAGAGTGTATGTGTGGTCCAAAAACGATAACAGCTTATTCTTCATTACACATCAGAACAGCAAATATTTATTGTCTTGGTTTTTTTTTTAAGGTGGAGGAAATTAGGAAAGTTGTTGATAGTGAGTTAGGTTTTGCTGTTGATCTACCCTACAGAAAAAATGAATCTAAGGTAAGTAATATCCTGGCACCAAATTTTACCACCCAATTACAGCCAAAGCTCTCATAAGCAACCACCTTCAAATAGTGGTCTTAACTATGCCTGGTTGCTTACAAGAGTGGTTGCAAAGAGAGCTTTGACTGCATCTCCAAGGTATGAAAAGGCAACTCTATTTTGGGTTAATCTCAGAAAAGATCCATAGCACAAATACATGTATAATAATGTGGCAACTACCATGAGTTACCATGGAGATGAAGTTACCATGGAGATGAAGTTACCATGGAGATTGAGTTACCATGGAGATTGAGTTACCATTGAGATTGAGTTACCATGGAGATTGAGTTACCATGGAGATTGAGTTACCATAGAGATTGAGATACCATGAAGATGGATGTGTTAACTGTTATCATAAAGAATGTTCTAGAACATATGTACTCTCCCTGAAACTTTCATACTTCTTCGAATTCCAAAACTTTAGAGACTTTGTTTATCATTGATTATTTTGTTATTTCAGACATTCCTATTTATTGCAAGCAAAAGAGTTGTTGGCTGCTGTGTGGCAACACAGATTGACAAGGTATGTAACCAGCAACCCAGCACAGCATTGCAAGACCATAACAGTGCATGCCAACCAGACATGCACATTTCGTCTTTCATATATTCAGAAGTCTGCTTTATTTTTTAATATATTTTATTTATGACTGCTAGGGCTATCCTGTACTTCCGAGCACACCATCCAAAGACTCCAGCCCTGATCGGCAGATTGCAGCCTGGTGTTGCAGGTATATTAAAAATGGTTTGATGCAATACCATACCATTCTGTACCACACCACACCACACACCACACCACACCACACCACACCACACCACACCACACCACACCACACCACACCACACCACACCACACCACACCACACCACACCACACCACACCACACCACACCACACCACACCACACCACACCACACCACACCACACCACACCACACCACACCACACCACACCACACCACACCACACCACACCACACCACACCACACCCACCACACCACACCACACCACACAACACCATACCATACCATACCATACCACGCCATACCACGCCATACCACACCACACCACACCACACCACACCATACCATTCCACACCACACCATACCACGCCATACCATGCCATACCATACCATACCATACCACGCCGTACCATACCGTACCATACCGTACCACGCCATACCATACCATACGATATAATAGTGGTTTATTTGGGATGCAAATAATCAGTAACATACAATAAGATAGTGAAAGTGATACAATGCACCAAAATGTGTTGTAATGTTAGTATAATATGAACATTTTACTATTTCAGCACGGTCCCAGTGCCTGCACAGTGTGGTATCAGTAAGATCTGGGTGTGGAATCAATACCGAAGAAAGAAAGTAGCTACTAGACTTATAGATTGTGTTAGGTAAGTGTATCCTGCCTTTTTCCCTGTTATGACTGTTATGTCTGTTCTTTTTATTTTGGTGGTTGTTATTTTCAGTTGGTATTGTCAACTTGTATAGACCCTTTGAATGTAATGTCAAAGCAGCTCAATTCGGAGTACAAAAAAACAATTCCAATCTCCTGAGATTTGAAAACTTTTTCCTCCTCCAAATTGAGCTGCTTTTTGAAGTGCTGCAAGGGGTCTATTCACTTTCTAAAACTTTTTTCCCCCTCCAAATTGAGCTGCTTTTCAAAGGTCTATTCAGTACCCACATTTCATGCTCACAAGAATATATCTTGAATTAATTCCAATATCTCCATATAAAAGATATTTTTAACTTGGTTGTAATGTTTTCCCATTTCAGACCATGTTTCATTCTCTTGAGAATAAGATTCTCTGTTTAAGTTGTATCCATATTCATGTGTCTTGTCATGCAAAATCATCAAACAAAGAAATGATACTCAAGGGAATGACACATGGTCTGAAACGGAAGAAATTATACCCAAATTGAAAGGGTCTATTAAGTTGAAAAAAATTCATTAATCATTTTGTATTTTTTTCAAATGCAGATCAGATTTCATATATGGTTGTACTATCGCAAAGGAGGTTCTAGCATTCTCTGATCCTACACCTGATGGAAAAAGACTTGCTTCTACATATGTTGGTACCCAAGAATTCTTGGTCTTCCGCTGACACCATGTGAAAAACCGTCTATTTAATGAATACAGCACAGGGAGCCCAAACCCTTTTTTGTTGCCAGTATATTTGGATATTGCAGTATGGTATATGAACCAGAAAAATGAAGAATTGGAAAATTTTGTGTCCTCTTCTTACTAGGCTGATTACACTAAAACTCAGCTCTAGAAAAGAAAAGGGCACAAGAAAATTCAAGAAATCTCTGAAAAAAAGTGATTCATTATTGACTACATATAGGCCGAGAACTGAGCTTGGGCCTCCTGTGATTACATCATTAATCATATCCATTTTGAAATCATTAGCAAATCCTGCAATCTGATTGGCTACAAAGTGTGCGATTTAAGCATTAATTGCACTATTTTGAATCATTAATTGCATCATTTTGTCAAACAATCACTTTTGAAGCTACATATAACTGTTGAGTATTTTAATATATTAAGTTTCAAAATGGAAATGATTAATAGGTAATAGAACTGAGTGTCTTGCAATTTTGAGCAGAAATCACACTCGTGATTAACAAATTGCACTCCCGCTGCGCGGTCGTGCAATTTTGTAATCACTCTTGCGATTTCAGCCCAAATTGCACTCAACTCAGTTCTATTACCATTATTAATAAAATGCAGGCAAAATGGCTTGAAACAGAAACATCTAGAGCATATGTAGGCGTTTTTCATTGGTGTCCTTAAGATTTTTACCATCATTCGAAATCTAGCACATTAGGTACAATTTAGCTTCTGCGTAAAACATATTTTTATACACCGAATCGAAATATAGCAACCAATTTGAATAAATATTGTTCTCGACGGACTAGCCTCGTGTTCACGTGGAAACATAAAAGCGTTTTTACATGTGTGAGAGGCTAGTCAGTCCAAAACAATAGTTACTCAAATTGGTCGCCATATTTCAATTCAGTGTATTGAACTTTATTACTACATTATTTTACAAAGAGACTTTACTCTAAGAGAAACCTTTATTTAAAATACAAACAAATTAATTTTTTCATTTGGCAAGTGCTATTAAATCATTGAAAAATATTATATTATTATTTTTTGGAATATTGATATATTTGGAGATATAACTTATGTTACCTTTTTCGATATTTTAAACCCACATTCATTATTGGTGAGTCAAACTATTCAAGTTTACATGTGAAATTGTTGTACAAATAAATTTTTATTTAATTATAGTGTAGTATTGTATTTTTACGTTTTACTTCTGGGTTTTTACCTTGATGAAATCCCTTCGTATGATTATGAAAATAGCGACCTTCAGATTCGACTACGAGTACGAGTACGAGTTTTGAAATTGGCCCTGTGCTCGTGCTTAATACTGAATCGTATTCGATTTCCTATTTTTAACAATCTTAAGTTTCAATCTACGTACTCCACCACGACTACGAAATTATAGTGCAAATCTTTGAGAGTTTAAAACTCGTACTCGTACTCGTTCTCGTACTTGTAGTCGAATCTGAAGGTCGCTAATAACGTGCTCGGAACGGTAACTTCGGAATGAACCATAATTGGGCGAAATATTACCGTGCTAGTACTGCTGAACCAATGACATCGATCCTACTGCCAGCGCCGTGACGACGCAGCACGTCACGTGTTCGAGCTATTCTTACTTGTTCTCGAACTTTGTGCTCGTTTTTCTTGTTGCTCGTCAAAAGTACGCGTTAAGTAAAGATGCGAACACGGTGCGATTTTTCATGCGATTTCAAAAAAACTAGATCGCACCGTGTGACGTGTTTACACGACGAGGTTCGTCGCGCGCGACGTCGCACGGGCAGTCAGTCGGTGCGACCTAGTTTTTGCGACGTCGCATAAGACTGAAGCGCATTGTGTGTCGCTAAGATGAGTATTGCTCAATTCGATCAAGAAAACAAAGACCTCTGAAGAAAGCGTGATAAGAGATTACGCATGATCCTTTCAATTCCAAAATAAGTGCAAATAACTATTTCACACACATTTTACATACAATTTTCAGCAAGAGGACTAAGTGTTTGCGCACGTCAAAAATAAAATCATCCTGGATGAGGGGTGATGTTGGCCGCTAGCTGTGGGCCTAGGAAAGCCCAAATCGGGAAGCGCGGAAAAAAAAAATTTTAAATTGAGGTGTTCTTAACGTGTAACTGGAATTGTTTCCCAAAAATTTCTGGAAATTCCTCGAATCCCCCAAAATGCTTTACGAGCGCATGACCCCGTAACCTGAGCCCAGATGCCTACACCAGCGGTTATTCACATCATTACAGAAAAACATGGCGAGTTTGGCGGGAGATTTCGATCTGAATGAAAAAATACTATTGATATTTTGTACACATACTTGGATCTTTTCAAGTATCTTTAATAAAAGTCTCCTGTAACTAGAGGGGATGATAAAACAGTGGCAAAACTTAAGTAACATGAAAAAATCTCGCGGCAAATCAACCGACAATGACAAGGTAAGCTTCGTAAGCTTCAAAATTTTAAAAATGTTGACTTTTAAAATGTCATAACACGCTTTTCAGTATAAGGAACATACTGTGATTGTCGCCTATTTAATATACCAGGACTGAGTTCCATAAATTTTGGTAGGGTTGAATTTCATTGCTTAAAATTGTTATCTTTCGCGGGATCTTTAAGCTTACATTCCTGTAATTTGTACATAGCGATACCGAGCGATACCCTTTATTTATGTTCTGCTTTGCAACGACCCAAGCAGACTTTAAGTAAACAAAGTGAATAAGCTTATATTTTGATATCTTGGATTAAAAACGGACTCCTAAAAACGTCTATAAATGAGATCTAAAACGTTGCAAGTAGGAAGCTGTTGGAAAACATAATCTACATGAGGTTGGTGAGCTTACATGTGATCTTGCTGAAGCACGCTGGTTATATTTCGTTATCATTGCTTGGCAACGTCAGTCTAGTTGATTCCGCTGCTAAAGGACGTTTTGGTAAAAGGTTGGCAACGTATGAGCATAATACAGCACAGTTCTTGCCTCGACAGTTATGCATGCTTGATTTGCACATTATAGACCCCTTGCAAAACTTTGGAATGCAGCTTAATTTGGAGGACAAAACAATAGATTCCCAGTTCTCAGGAGATCGAAATTCGTTTGTTTTTTCCTCCAAACTGAACTGCTTTGACGTCACATGGAAGGGGTCTATTGTAACAAAGTGTGCAATATTATGCTTCATAGACATTGTATCTAGAGATTGCAGCATACTGCATTTCACATGCTCATCCTATCAATGAATCCCATTTCCCAGCCCAAAATGTTTTTGCAAAATCCCAGTCCCAGTCATGCTAAATCTCAGTCCGAGTTATAGAGGTACAGTTAGAGATTTTGCAAAATCCCAATCCCAATAATGGCTAAATCCCAGTCCCAGTGCATGAAATCCCATTTTCCCAGCCCAAAAAAGGGTGAATCCCAGCAACCATTTTGCCCCTTCAGGACCTCCTGCACCTAAATCCAACCCAGTCAATTTCATCTTAAAAAGTTTTTTTTTGCACCAATTTTATCGAAATTTGTAAACCACCAAGTTTGTAAAGCACTAATATTCTTTTGGCAACACCACTTCATCTAGAATTTTCAATCTAGAAAGAGGTCAACATTTTTTTCACTGTTCAGCATGAAAATATCTTATATATTTGCTAACTGCTTTCCATCCAGTATTGTTAAATCACATCTGAATTAATACCTGCACATGTGCATTTGTACAAGTGCGAATTATTGTACCCTGTTTTTTTTGCTACTTTTTCCACAACAAAATTGTTCTTCTCTTTATAGCAAAAAGGATCAAATCAACAAACCATTGCCAGCTTCTTCAACAAGGTAAAAATGTACATTCATACCGAAATGCCAGCCCTGGACAGCCTTCCATATATGCTATTAACAAAGATATAATCGTGAAAATAGATAGATGAACTTGGTCAGAACTTTAAACTTGATTTGATGTTTACTTTGTACCAAGCCAAGGTTGTACTGTAGGTAGATTTTGTATGACTGTGCAAGGTTACAGATATAGCACTGTAGAGTATGAAACTAATGATATCCACTGAGTTAAGCATGCACGAGATTACTGCACATCCAATGAAAATGCCTGGATATTACACCATCAAGACCATGGACCTGTGCAGTGAAACTGTTGATACATATTGAGCTTAGCACAGTGCATGAGATTACTGTTTATCCCACGCCATAGAAAATACAGCCAATCAGAAAGCAGGAAAGCTGTTGTATATTCGTCGGTATTTCACTCTTCCTTCCTATCATGCACTGTGCGTTGAATCTACGCATTTGTATTTTCTATGGTGTGGGATAAAATGGTTATACAATGGTTTCTCGTGGCAAACTGTGGATATCCCACTCGTCACTTGTATTTTCTTTGTATACACACTCGCCTAAAGGCTCGTGTGTATACTAGAAACTACAAGTGACTTGTGTGATATTCCACGGTATGCCACTCGAAACCATTGTATAACTAGTATGTACCCAATGAAAATGCTTTGATGTTGCACTGTCAAGACGATGGTATGGCATGTCTGTGCAGTGAGTTTGTCACAGTCATGAAAAGTTTGTTCTTTTTATGAACTGCTGCAGTAGGAAGAAGTAATGATCTCTTTAATCTAACTCTATATTTAAGACTTATTTATTGTTAAATCAGAGCTGAAAGTAACAGCTGCTCAATGGTTGGACTGACTGGACATTGTCTATTGAGCTGCTGTTATCTGGGGAAATTCACTAAAACAAGCAAAACACCATGTAGAAGCAATGACAAATACCTACCAGTACCTGGGCATGATCATCTTTTTAAAACATTCAAGACATTTTACGTTTTCAATTTGTTATTTTGATCCTAAATACAGGGTGGGAGAAGCCAGTTATTTTCTGTTGTTGGACCTACAAACAAAGGTTAGTAAGTGACTCATTGTCGAGATGCATATTGTGTGATAGTGGAAATCAAGGGTGATGTAGTGGTGCCTCTCACCTCTAGGGTCTCAGTTTCAAATCATTGAGTCAGGCTACATCACATGTGAGCAGAGTTTGATAGGTCCCTTACTTGATTCAAGGGTTTTTCTCCGATTTTCCTCCCTCCACAAAACCTAACAAGCTATAAATAGCAAATATCAAAGATCTGTACACTCCATTGCCTTCAAACAATTGTTTCAAGTTTAGGCATTTGAGTCACAATACAGTAAGCTATAGGAACTGACCCAAATGCCATGACTTAAAGGCAATGGAGTGCAACTCTGATATCAGCTTTACCATTGCAATCTGTGAGTTACAGTAGCTGTGCCCTGACTTTAATCAGTCAATAGATTATTTTAGAGTATTGATAAAGTTTGAAGGTTTTTTTTTCCATTTAAGCTGCAACCCATATATCGTTGATTAAATGTAATAATATTCCACTTTTCTTTGTCAAGCTGATAAGAAAACACTGAACCTTTCAAAAAAGAAAAGAAGTTGCAAACCTAAGGTATAGTTGCACACAATGGAAACTTTTGCTTTGGGTATAATTTTCTCCTCTCAGACCATGTGTCATTCCTACGAGAATTATTTCTTTGTTCTCCAGTGAAGCTTGAAAAGATACATAAATATATAGACTGACTCAAACAACGGAGCTTATTTCCAAGAGGTTTGGAATGGGAAACGTTAAGACCAAAAAACTAAAGGCCTATATTAACTTCTCTATGGACCCCTTGCAGCACGATAGGTTTCCAATTATCAGGAGATTGAAATTGTCCACCAACAATTGAGCTGCTTTGTTGTCACATGCAAGGGGTGTTTTCCAAGGGGTTGGGGATTTCCATTTGACCAAAGGACTAAAGGCCTATATTAACTTCTCTATGGACCCCTTGCATCACGATAGGTTTCCAATTATCAGGAGATTGAAATTGTCCACCAACAATTGAGCTGCTTTGTTGTCACATGCAAGGGGTGTATTCCAAGGGGTTGGACATTTCCATTAGACCAAAGGACTAAAGGCCTATATTATCTTCTCTATAGACCCCTTGCAACACTTCGGAATGCAGCTCAATTAGGAGGGAAAAAACATTTAGATTTCCAATTCTCAGGAGATTAAAATTGTCCTCCAATTTGAGTTGCTTTGACGTCATGTGCAAGAGTTCTATTCCAAAAAAGGAATTGAAAATTTCCATTGGTGCTGGGGGGATCTATCAGGAGTAATGCACGGGATCCCTTTTGACATTTTTTTCTTTCTTTTTTCTTTTACTTAATATCTTTCCACTTTCCATCCCATGGTGATAGTTTTATGTAATTTCTGTTTATATAGGAGGATGAATCTACTGATGAAGTATGTCCTGTCGATGGACAAAACAGAAAGAAGGACATAATAACGTTAGACCATGATGACTTAGAGCATCTATCCGGTTCACTTGATGGCATTACTCCTATGTCATATGTTAATGAAGTCACACCAAGCAAACAACCTTTGTCTTGTTTTAGTGATGATGTTGCTACTAAATCAAATGATAAGATATGTGCATCATATCAACCCTTTCAGCACTTGAGAGGAAAACAGAGTGCAGCAAAGAACATAGTAGATGATAATTCTGATGATGATTTAATACCTCCTACTCCCTCGCCATTAGGGCTGAGCCACAGCTTCATGAAATCTGCAACATCGTCAGAGGATGGTACACCAAAGCGACACACTTTTACTAACTTAAAGTTGACACAAGTTATTCGTAAAAAGGAAGAACAGGAGAGGAAAAAAATGATGATTAAATTGCGTTATGGCTTGGTTGATGAGGGTTCGTCTTCTATGACTAATGCTTCAGCATTTGCCAACAAACTGGTAGCAACAGCTGAAGACAGTTTTTCCACGGATAACAAGAAAAGAAATTTAAAAATCAATGCGAACAACACTGGTGGCAAGCATAGATTAAATTCTGACAATTGCACGTTAAAAATAATTGGATCTAAGCATTCGAATGTTGGAAACAGAATCTGTGCATCTCCAGAAATATCTGGAGAAAAGACCAAGTCACCTCCAACAACATCATCAAGTGATGCTACGAGTTTGAGTATAGATGATAAAGCTCGACCTGTTATAGCTCCAAGAAAGTTTGTAGTAAAGAAGAGTAAATCATTCAAGCGGCGGGCATCTAAAGGGAACTCACCTACCAATAAGAGACATCAAGGGGAGCTGCCTATCCGTATTCAGGTAAGTTTATGCAAAAGTCTGCAGGTTCTCTCGGCAATCAAGCAGCCTTAACCCTGGAACATCATATGAACAGTGGAGTCCCATGATCTCAAACCCCAGATATCTCTAGCTTCTTGTTATCTCTAACTTGAGTTGGATCAGTGTAGCACTGTACAATTTTTTACACTGGATATCTTGTATCCCTGATATTTCAAACCTTTTCCCTGATCCCCAGAAAGTTTGAGATAACAGGACTCCACTGCAGTGTTAGAAAGCTATGTACCTTCCTAGATGGTTCTCTTGCTAATGAATCAATGATAACCCTTGGCTTTTAGTGAATTTTGCAGCAATATTCCACAGACTTAACTCATTTAGATAGGGCAAAGGGATGTCATTCATGTTTTCTGAAGTGTTAACTAGGCAAATGCATGGAGGTTTCTTAAAATCTTCTATTTTTTCTGTCACAGGAATCAACACAAATTGCTGGCAAAACACAAAAAGAAGACCCAAAACTCATAGAGGATATTGATATGGCACAGATGTACACAGCAGATATTTCATCACCAGAACATCAAGATAGAACTGAAGGTATCATAGGAGATTATTCGTCCATATCCAAGCTGAATAACATAGGACTAGAAAAAGCAAATATTGGCAAACAAACCCATGCTGATGAAATGGAGCATGGTAACATAATAGGTAGTACCCATAATGTGTCAGGTGCCACACCCAGTACCTCTTGTTCATCGCCAATCAAAGGACATGAAAGAATGGGGATGGACAAACAGTTTGGTGTCACACCCATTACCCCTGGAAAGACACCCACTGACGACAGTGACAGACACTTGTTTTTGGACGAACACTTGAGTGTCACACCCATTACCCCTGGAAAGACAACCACTGAAGAGAGTGACAGACACTTGCATTTGGACGAACACTTAAGTCTCAAACCTATCACCCCTGGGAAGACACCCTCTAAGGAATATGACAGACACTTCATCACAGACCTTTCATTACTGACACCCACTAAAAATTCACCAAATGCCTCACGTGATAGTCTTCTTGGGGTTGAGCTTGATTGTTTAATGGATGGAGTTGAGTCGTCACCAACACCGAAAAAGAGCTCAGTAAGGTATGTTACCCATAGATGGGGCTGAAATGTTGTCATTGCTGTAGTTCATGTTGATTTCTAAAGTACTAATTTCTAATCTTATCCTTAGATCAAACCTTTTCAAAGAATATTCTCCCCACTCCACCCCCTACCAGCGGTTCTTAGTCCTAGAGGTTTACAGACGAGAAGCCAACAGAGACGAAGCTCTGTCCAAATATGGTAGGGTCCTGCCTGAAAAGGTGCTTCGCCTTTTTAACGAGGGAAGATCTGAAGAAAGATACTGTTATTTACGACAAGACTGGGAAATGACTGAAATAGAACCAGGAGACCTTGTGCATGTGACTGGTAAGGGATTTGCTTTCATTTCATTTCATTTCGGGTTTTTTCTCCTCGTTATTTTACTTACCTGTTACCTACCTACTTCGCGCCTCGTGGCCTCGTCAGAGCTCCTCCACTCTTACCTGATAGCTGCCGCAGTCCACACTTCATTTTCGTTTCTTTGACTGCTAAACAATTCTCTTCACCTTGGGCACAATGTTTCCCCATTTTAGACCACGTGTCATTCTCTGGAGAAAAAATTCTTTGTTTAAGTTGTATCCATGATTCATGCGTCTTCTCATGTACAACCATTAAACGAATAAATCAAAAAAACAACAACCATAGAATACATAGAAAAGCATTCGAATCAAGGAAGAGACCAAATAAACTCTACTCAAATGTTATGCTGAGTACAGGAATCGAACCCGAGACCCCAGAGGGAAGATGCGAGTGCACTACTGCTACGCCACCCTTGATTCCCCAAGTTGCCTTACCGTATTTACTCGTTTAAGCGCCGCCTCCAATTGAGCGCTGCATATGAGACGGTCAAAATATGAAAGAGCGCCGCCTCAAATAAGCGCTTCCCCGAATAAGTACCGCAAACAAAACACCAAAATTCTAAAGAGCGCCGCGGCGCTTAAGGGGGGACTTACCTATTTACCAGCCACGGTTGCTATGGAAAGGATTTAAATCTCTAAAAGGTTTTTCTTATATTATAACTTCATAGATAATATCAATTTGTGAAATGGATAATTTTCTGATATGTGCGATGACGCCATCTCTCTTACGCCATTTATGACGTCATAGTTCATTAAAAATTAAAAAACAAGCGTGCATTTGGTTGGATTGACTCACAAATTAGCAAAATCATAGCGGATATGAATTGAAACAAAGTTAAGCATTATTTTTGAAAACGATGGAAAGGCCAGGCTACCAAGCCATGTTGAATTTTTAAAATCTAAATATTTTCCCACTCTCTTAACGTAGAGTAAAATCCATGCTTAACTTTGTTCCAATTCATGTCAGCTATAATTTCGCTTATTTTTGGGTCAAACGGACCTATTGCACGCTTGTTTTTTAACTTTTTATGAAATATGACGTCATTAATGACGCAAGAGTGATGACGTCATCACACATATCAAAAAATGGTCCATTTCACAAATTGGTTTCATCATGAGCTTAAAACATTAGAAAAACCTTTTAGGCATTTTTAAATACTTTCCATAGCAACTGTGGCTGGTAAATAGGTAAGTCCCCCCTTAAACGTTTAGTGCGGTAGTTGTTTCATCGTTGGAAGTCTTCGGATATGATTTAAGATTACAATCATGCATACAAAGGGTCTATATAAACTATCTGTTCAACCTTTTCTTACTGTTTTACATCACAGGAGATTTTAATGTCACTTCCGGTGTCTGTATCCTTGACAACCAGACAGACCAATACATCGTGGTACACCCCGACACCTTAGTTTCCGGGACAACAGTTGCTGGGGCAACGAGGTGTTTGCGCAGAACTATCCTGAACGAACGTTTCCGTACAGAAGACACAAACGAGGCGATGTTGATCGGAACGTTGCTTCATGATCTGTTTGATAAAGCAATGCAAGCCAAAGGTAAGACTGATCACCTCAGAAACCTCTGCCCGGTTGGTCAATTGGTTGAGTGTCGGACTGTTGTGCGGGAGGTCGCGAGTTCAATTCCCCGGCCGAAACAACACTCGGGGTCTCAAAATAACTGAGAAGAAAGTTATGCCTTTGTAATTTTATCTACAAATGGTTAGACTTTCAAGTGGCTCGGATGACCAATTTAAATGGCGGTCCCATCTCTCCGCACTTCATATTACTAACAAATATCGTAGGGACGTAAAAGAACCACTGAGGATGTAAAGAAACCCTGGCAGTGACCACCCTCAGTGTCTACACCTCATACTAACCACCTCTCGTAAAGCACCTTTTAGTATATACATATAGAAAGTGCGCTACTTCATAATCATAAATTGAAACCTGGGGAACCTATGCCTGAAGCTTGTACTCGACTTTGGTGCTTTAGATTTTGCCATAAAATAAAGTCTCCTTTAACACATTTACTTCAACTTTAACAGAATTTTCCAAAGAAAAGCTCGTCTCCATGGCCAAGGAGATGTTACAGAAACACTCGTACCTCAACTCTTTGTACAGTCTTGGTATGTCTGAAGTGACCGCCCTGGACAAGATAAGTGAGTCCATACCAGCCTTCAGTGATTGGTCCAAACGATATGTTCTGCCTTTCCCACACCCAGATATTAGTCTGATGGACTATAAAGGTTCGTCTGATAAGAATGACAATATTGAACAGCCAAGTGTTTGTATATCAGAACTCAAAGACATCGAGGAGAATGTTTGGTCTCCGAGATTTGGCTTGAAAGGTAAGCCGACTAAAATGGGTCAAAAATCTTGAAAGTTTTATCGATACTCTGGGCTCAGATCTCAGTCAGGAACTCACAGATCGAGCCCTGAAACAACCTCTGGACTGATCTAAGTCAGGGTACGGCTAACTCAGATCGAACCCTGAAACAACTCCTGGACTGATCTAAGTCAGGGTACGGCTAACTCATAGATCGAATTAGAATTTAGACGTGTTAGTTTTTGTGGAGGGAGGAAAAGCCGAGAACCCGAAGAAAAACCCTCGAATCAAGGGAGAGACCTAACAAACTCTACTCACATGTGATGGTGAGTCCGGGAATCGAACCCGAGACCCAGGTGAGAGGCGAGTGTACTATTGCTCCGTCATCCTTGACTCATCTCCCCCTCCCTCCCCCCCCCCGTTCCTTAGTTATGCCCAAAAGTCTTGAACAAATGTATGAACGGCCACCCATAGTGTTCAAGTCTAATTCCCTTTCAAAAGGTGAGACACGTTTCTGTTTACTACATTTAGGTAAAGTAGACGCTACGGTTGAGGTGAAGATTGATAGACGACCCAGGATAAGAAGGCACAGACCTGACAAAGATAACACAGTAAAGACATCAGTGATACCTTTGGAACTGAAGACTGGGAGACTCTTCTCAAAGCTAGGTAAACATACTGCTTCTCTCATCCTATCCCATGCATCCACACCCCTTGCAGCACGTCGGAATGCAGCTCAATTTGGAGGACGACACAATAGGTTTCCAATTCTCATGAGATTGAATTTCTTTTAATTTGTCCTCCAAATTGAGCTGCTTTGACGTCACGTGCAAGGGGTCTATTCTATTCCATCCTGTCACGCGCACAATGAAGGCTATCAGCTTGAAGTCGAAACGACGCGGTCCTTCCTACAAATGATCCTCGTATCGTGAGACAAACGGATAAGTTTTTTTTTTCTTTCCTATGAAGGATCGGTTGATCACCGCGCTCAAGCTATCCTCTACACTCTACTCCTCTCTGATCGTCACCGCCACCCAGTAGACTCTGGTGTTTTATACTACATGAAGTCAGGACACATGGTTGGTGTTCCTGCTCTGGTACACGAGAAAAGAGCTTTAATAATGAGACGAAATGAAGTCGCACGGTACCTTTCCCTCAGCAGAACAACTGGTGGTCTGAAGATGCCAGGTAAGGAAGACAATGAAGCACTATCTCATCGTCATCTCCCGGCAAAGCTTTTTTTAAACTTTTTAAAGCTTTTTTTTATTTAAAGATAAAAAAAATTCAAATTTTTATCGAACGTCGAAACAACCTCTAGGCTAATCTAAAGCCCTGGCTAAAAGAGGACACATGTTTCAAGAAATATGTTTTGTTAAGAGCGGATGCCCGTAACAGTCGAGAATCTCAAGTCAGATGAATAAATTCGAATTTTTTTTTATTTCACCAAATGATCCCATTTAGTGTTCCTATCATGGGAAAAATACTAAAAAGTTGATGCGAATTTTTTTTCTGGCGATCTTTACGAAATTTTGGTTTGGCGGTAAATTAGCCGATTTTCACACCCGAACTGACTGATTTATAAGCTTACTTTGTGGTACTGCTGACGGCTAAATATAAAACCGATTAATCTAATATTTCTCTCACATATTAAGACACTCTTAAAGTTTGATTTTGCATTAGAAGTTTGTTTTTAAGTTGGCTATTTATTTTTTTATAGTTTTTTTTGTGAACCCCATTTTCGTGGTCTTGAAAAACATGCGAAAATTGGCTAAGTTTAACGGCCAAAAACCTTTCCTGGTACCTAAAACTTCGAGACAAAAATTACAGTCAGCCAAAGCCTGGTTATTGTTTGTCATCTCACAGAAGTTTCATGCTTGGACTCGAAGTGGTTTGGTGTTGACAAACCAAAGTTTGAAGTGAAGTGTATCCGGCTAAAGGGTCACGCCAACCGAAGCGTTACGCTTAACGCGTCTATAGTACATCGAAGAAATTACATTCAAAAGGTTCCCTCGACTTGAATTTTATTGGTTCATGATCTAAAATACAAAGAATGTATTTTGAAATGCATATACGGCATTTCCGCTTTTTAAAGTGAGTCGGAAACCGGAGTAATATTAAAAGCCGATTAGACGAATTTCATGTCAAACTAGTACAGATGTAAACAAATAAGGGACTGGTCGTAAAGTACAGGAGGGGGTGGGCTGGAAAAATCAGGATTCTGTGAGTTCATTTTTGGGTGACCCACCCTCGTTTGGCTATCACAAAAAAACACGGCCCACCCCTGTATACTTACACAGAAAAATGGTGACCCCCCCCCCCCCTAAAGAATATTTAGTTACACACAATTGTGTTTATGGAAATCAAATAGTTGATCCTGTTCTGCTTAACAAAGATGCTATTTCAAGCATCAGAGGGAAAAGAGATCTTAGCTATTTGAAATTACTATTTAAGATAAACATGTTTAACAAAGAAACAGTAAAGGTTTGTAACACTTTAAATTCACTTCTTTTAGAAGAGAGCAGCTCAGATGAGTCAAGTGATTAGATAAACTGGTAGCAAATATTGGTCTTTTGGTGAATAAAAAATTGCTTCGTTATTGTTTAAACTTGAAAAAGCAGACCTGAAGTTCACTTTTGCTTAAACTGAGGGAGCTAATTCAATGTATTCCACAGCTGATCCTACCCAAAAAGGATATTGTTAAATTTTCTAAGTGTGTTCCTTGTTATATACAGTATTTTGTGAAATAAAACTATTTTAGCTTAATACTGAAAAAATGAAGCATGATTATTCATGACCCACCCTTACTATGCAACATATTTGTTCTTGACCCACCCCTTTTATCATGCACAAAAATCATGGCCCACCCCCCTTTTTTTCCGGCCCACCCCTCCTGTACTTTACGACCAGTCCCTAAGCCGACATGTACAATAGTTGAATGGTAACTATTTTTTGTGGATTTAACATTAGCACTCTTCTAAAATTGATCGTATCTGTCTTTTATAGAGGTTTTAATTCTGTATGCACTCAAATAATTAGAACTGAAGCAATTATTAGTATACCATATGATAATATTGTGTGACAGATTTTAGAATTTTTTCTCACAGTCACGTGACATTTAGGCGGGAAATGATAATTTAGAATCGGCGGGAAATAAAACGGTTAGCCTATTGATATTAATATTGATTAGTAATAAACATATGATGACATCTTTCGGCATAGTTTGTCAATTTATTGAATTAATCAATTAATATTAATATAGTAAGTGGCTAGTACGATAGAAAAGGGTAGCTTTTGTTACTCAGGTTTTTCACCTCGCACAAGGGCAATAAAGGTACCTTTTTATCCGCTTTTCGGATTTCTTTCAAAAGGTGAAACTTAAAAAAAGGTGGGAAATTTCATCACATCCATTAAAGAGATTATGCATTAAGTTTCCTATCTTTTTATGGAATAAAAAGTCACCTTTTCCCATCATTGGAATTTATTCTTAAAATCTTTAAAAAAGGTAGGAATATTGGCGTTGTGAAAAAGAGAAAAAATTCTAAAACCTGAATTTATTGGGATTTTTAGTTTTTGAATTCACGATTTTACAAAAAAGTAGAATTGCCACAACCTGTCACTGATTCTATAGGTAAATTCATTGGAGGACGAGGGAATTCCACGTTGAATTTCACGAGAGAAATCAATATTGCACGAATCGCGGAGTCCGCGGAGCGATGATTATAAACAGGAGACAATACCCTGGACATTTTGTTGCAGTTGTTACAAATAATCCCGCTTCCGACACCTATATCTACGGTGGCTTATAAAGGACTTCTTAAAGAGTGAGATAATTTTCTAAAAAGTGAATTTTCTGAGAAGCGAAGTTCATGGAAATCCATTGAAATGTCTTTGATTGACGGCCCACTAAGTCCACGTCTAGAGGCGAGACGTTTTGTCTCGAACTGATCACAGTTTAAGATAAAAATTATCTCACTTTTTAGAAAAAATATCTTACTCTTTAAGAAAAATTATCTCGTAGTTTTACAAAAATTATCTCACTTTTTAGAAAAACTATCTCACTTTTTAAGAAAAATTATCTCACTCTTTAAGAAAAATTATCTCACTTTTTAGAAAATTATCTCACTCTTTAAGAAAAACTATCTCACTTTTTAGAAAATTATCTCATGTCCTTTATAAACCACCGTATATGTCATCGCAAAAAAAAAATTATTTAAAAATAATAACAAAACAGTTATAAAAGTAAATTGAGATTTTTCAAGTTTAACATTTTATTACAATGTTCACGTGATATGGCACATTTGTGATTTGTCATGCTGAGTGCTAGTGTTGAACCTTGAACACACAATGAAACCAACAGCTACTTGGTCAGCAGATTATCAGATATTAACACGGATATCATATGCAATCTTGAATGAATGCATTGAATGAATCATACAAGATTCATAGTTAAAGTGACATTATTAACAAGTAGCATTACAGACCAATACAGACCATTACCTTGTACACATGTACTATATATAGACGACAATGGATGTCACACAATATTATCATATGGTATACTAATAATTGCTTCAGTTCTAATTATTTGAGTGCATACAGAATTAGAACCTCTATAAAAGACAGATACGATCAATTTTAGAAGAGTGCTAATGTTAAATCCACAAAAAATAGTTACCATTCAACTATTGTACATGTCGGCTTATTTGTTTACATCTGTACTAGTTTGACATGAAATTCGTCTAATCGGCTTTTAATATTACTCCGGTTTCCGACTCACTTTAAAAAGCGGAAATGCCGTATATGCATTCCAAAATACATTCTTTGTATTTTAGATCATGAACCAATAAAATTCAAGTCGAGGGAACCTTTTGAATGTAATTTCTTCGATGTACTATAGACGCGTTAAGCGTAACGCTTCGGTTGGCGTGACCCTTTAGCCGGATACACTTCACTTCAAACTTTGGTTTGTCAACACCAAACCACTTCGAGTCCAAGCATGAAACTTCTGTGAGATGACAAACAATAACCAGGCTTTGGCTGACTGTAATTTTTGTCTCGAAGTTTTAGGTACCAGGAAAGGTTTTTGGCCGTTAAACTTAGCCAATTTTCGCATGTTTTTCAAGACCACGAAAATGGGGTTCACAAAAAAAACTATAAAAAAATAAATAGCCAACTTAAAAACAAACTTCTAATGCAAAATCAAACTTTAAGAGTGTCTTAATATGTGAGAGAAATATTAGATTAATCGGTTTTATATTTAGCCGTCAGCAGTACCACAAAGTAAGCTTATAAATCAGTCAGTTCGGGTGTGAAAATCGGCTAATTTACCGCCAAACCAAAATTTCGTAAAGATCGCCAGAAAAAAAATTCGCATCAACTTTTTAGTATTTTTCCCATGATAGGAACACTAAATGGGATCATTTGGTGAAATAAAAAAAAATTCGAATTTATTCATCTGACTTGAGATTCTCGACTGTTACGGGCATTCGCTCTTAATTGTTTCCAAAGGTAGTTAAATTGTCAGGAAACATTGGGAAACAAGTGTAACATTATTTGCATGCGCGGTGTGGAAACACGAAATCTTTCTGCCGTACCACAGAAAACATATTTTGCTTTTCGGATGCAAAATTTGTCTTGTGTAGCAATGTTTCGCCATAGTTGTACTGGAAAACATCGAGGAAGCATGTACGCGGTTAACGTGCTCGTCTAGCCAGGGCTTAAGTCAGGGAATTCGTAACAACTCACAGATCAAATTGGAAATCAGCTTGTTAGGTTTTGGGGAGGGAGGAAAACCAGAGATCCCTCGATTCGATATCTTAAGATATCGTATGTCAATGTGTCCTATATAGAAGAGATGAATTACATTATAAAACACCTAACATCTCCTCCCCAAGATATAGGAGTTTTTTCGTTTTGCCATATTGGCTTCATTTTGAAGATAATTTTCACGGTGGACTATTGTGAGAATGTTCCGGTAAAACCGCTGATAAGGATATTTTACGCATCTTTCCACTTTCACTTTAACTAGATTTTTATTTCTCTCAGGAATGTTGAAGGATGTCCACACTTGTAGCCGCTGTTCACAAGCACAGAACTGCACCTTATTCCACAAGTCCATCGAGAATGGTAACCCCGTCACCAGTGGTCTCGGGGAACTCTTTGACAAGCTCACCCAACACTTGTCCCCAGACCACACGCGTTATTTTGCGGACTGGTTCAAACTGGTATGTCTCGAAGGCAAAGAAATTCTGCAATCTGGTAAATCCAGTCAGCATCGTATTTGGAGCATGGAGGGACTGGATCGAGAGACGCTCGGGCAGTGTTTTAGTGGAATGGTGAACACATCACGTGATCTTCAGATGGATAATACTAGGATGTATTTACACTGCTTTGAAAGGATACCTGACCACCCGAACGGGACTCCTCTGGTTGATTTGCTTATTAGTGCTGGAGATAGAGTGGTTGTGAGTGAAGAACGATCCAGTGCTATTGCCATGGCAACAGGTAAGGTGACCAAAGGTCATGTAACTGATAACTAAACTAACGTTTACAAGACAGTTAAGGAATTTTATATTGCCTATCGTGAACGTTATATTTATTATTAATAATTTAATAATTTATTTTTGATATTTTTTTAATGTGATCTACAGGATACATACGTGAGGTTAAAGAAAAGAGAGTGATTGTATCTTTGGACCGAGATCTCTCTAAATGGTGAGTATATATCACCTATTAAACGGTTTTCGTATGAGTGGGAAACGTGCGGTACTGAGTTAAAGCACGTACACGTCATTAGATGACGGAGGGGGTGAGCATATGATGTTTTCCGTGTGGCTCGAAGATAAGCCTTATATAGCAACTAATAGAACTAGAAAAATAATGATTCCTACTAGGGGAGGGGTCCTGACAACTCTTATTTGTAGGGTTAACAATGAATATATTTTACCCATTTTTTTGCTTTTTATTTCAGCTACAGATCGGCAGATATCCTCGACCAGACACCCATATATCGTCTGGATAAAGATGAAGGTTACAACAGCCTAGTTACACCCTGGTCCAATGTGGCCAAGCTTCTTAATACAGATTCCGAACGAAACGCTCATCTTCGCCGATTGATTATCGATTTAAAACCCCCGGTCTTCGCTCGTAGTCGGCAAGCACTCATCAATTTTAGCAGCCAGTCTTCTGTTGGTTCTCTGAACATTGATAGTCAGAATTCAACGAACTCGTAAGTGAAAAATTAATATGAAATTTTAGCACCAAGAATAAGATGGGACTGAAATGCAAGTTAATAGAACTCTTTACCTTGGGCGTAATGTTTTCCTATTTCGACTACATGTCATTCTGTTGGGAATAAGATTCTTTGTTTGAGTTGTATCCGTATTCATGTGTCTTCTCATGTGCAACCATTAAACAAAGAAATGATACCCTAGGGAATGATACGTGTCTGAAATGGGAAAACATTACGCCCAAGGTAAAAGGAAAAACTTGGTTCTCATTGACTGTACCTTATTCCCAACTAATAAAAATTAATGAATATTATTATGATTAAGACCACAATAGGGTATTCTATTGTTTAAGAATCATACAAGTGAGGCTATTGGGTCAATACAATGCTTGTTGTCTCATTTGCATGCATCCATCATATCTGCTATAAATGAGCTCCGATATTTTTTGCGCGTTCTTATCACGTGGTCATGATGTTTTCCTAGATCCCAGACCTCCAGCGGTACGCCGAAGTACCAGGACACCGTTGTTGACTCACTTATGCAAGACCTAAACAAGGACCAGAAACGAGCCATAGCAAAAGTACTATGTGCTGAAGACTATACCTTGATCCTTGGTATGCCAGGAACTGGGAAAACAACTACTATAGCACGACTGGTACAGATACTAGTGGCCAGGGGGAAGAGCGTGCTGTTAACGAGCTATACACACACCGCTGTTGATAATATACTACTTAAGATAAAACAGGTAAAATTAAGATACAGTTTGGCCTGTCAAGACTCTTCAATCTTAGGGACCATTCATAATTTATTGGTTGTGTATGTATATGGGGGGGGGGGGGGGTCTATGTGGATTCTGAGTTTCAAGGTAACACCTTTTTGGTAGCCCCTCCTTTACCTAATATTCATTTGTGCCCCGGTGCATCCCCACCCTCAGAGTACGTGTTATTCGCTTGAGTATTCTCTTCTTCTTTACCGATACCGGTCGATATGATTTGCGCGTTAGTATGGATCTACTTTAGGCAAATAAACTTTTACCAATGTGTTAGGAAATAAGAAACATTGAACCTCAAACAAAAACGTCAAAGTCATTGTCAAAACAAAAATATTCTGCGCATTTTTTTATTTTTCGCTTTTGTTGTTGTTATTGTTTTTTTTTTTGTTAGTTTTAATTTTTTTGTTTCTCTTTTTCAGGCTGGTTTAGATTTCCTTCGCTTGGGTCAAGCACACAAACTGTTACCTGAGATCCAGCCATATTCTGCAGAAGTCGCGGCTGCTGACATCAAGACTGTTAATGAATTAAGAGACTTCTATGCTTCCAAGGTGAGAGATTCTTTCCCTTTTTACCTTGGGTGTAATGTTTTCCCATTTCAGATCACATGTCATCCTTAGAGAATAAGATTCTTTGTTTGAGTCGTACTGATACACATTCATGCGCAACCGTTAAACAAAGAAATGATACTCTAGGGAATGATACGTGGTCTTGAGAATAAGATTCTTTGTTTCAGTGATATCCATATTCATGTGTCTTATCATGTGCAACCATTAAACAAAGAAATAATGCTCGAGTTCGTTTTTGTTTGTAATTTTTTGTGTGTTGTTATTTATTTTTCTGTATTTTTTGTTGTTTTTAGGCTGTTGTAGCTACTACTTGTCTAGGGGTGAACCACGCCCTGTTTTCGCAGCGTTCATTTGATTATTGTATCGTAGATGAAGCGTCCCAGATAACCCAGCCTGTCTGTCTGGGACCGTTACGTCATGCTGACGTGTTCGTGTTAGTGGGGGATCATTACCAACTCCCCCCTCTAGTACAAAGCCTTGAAGCGAGGTATGTCTATATACTATTCATTTACGCATTCTGATAGCGCCCGAAACTATAGTTTAAACATACATTATCTATCTTTTTCCAAATTTTCTAGAAGACAGTTGTGACAACAAGGAGTCCTGTACTAGGTTACGCACCCCAACAAATCCTGGTTGTGTTTAAGAACTAGATACATCTGGCCTTCCCAATAACACCCATTCATAAAATAAATGTTATAAATCTCGCGATTTGATTGGTTGGGGCGCATGCTATATGAGAGCACACAGAACGCGCGCGCACTTTCAATGGTTATTTTAAATAAAATACTTGCTTACTGTGCTGTGTGCAGGTATAAAGCACTTGGGGCTTGTTAGAAAACAGCACGCACGCCCGTTCGTTTGTCTAGAACACCAGTGCTGTAGATTTAACAAATCTTCTGTTCTCTGTTTTTTTCTCCTTAGGGAAGGTGGAATGGATGTCAGCTTATTCAAACGTCTATCAGAACATCATCCACAAGCCGTTGTTTGTCTAGAACACCAGTATCGTATGAACCAAGACATCATGGCATTATCAAACACACTCATCTACGAAGAACGCCTCAAGTGTGGTACTCCAGAGGTGGCCAACGCCCTTCTGAATATCCCACAGTGGAGAGAGCTTGTCTCGTGGTTTTCTGCCAGGACTGGGGGTACATCTGGTCAGTAGTTTTTTAATAATATTTTGTTTCTCAGTCATCAGTGTTTCTTCACCTCAACTAACTAAGAAGTATATACCTATTCGAAAAAAGGTGCCAGAGCCAAAGAAGATAGGGAATAGGTTATTCATTCCAAGACCCAAAGGAATCATGCACGTGCATCTACATCTACAGACACATGGTGCGACATTGCGCACAATATTTGCAGGCAATCGATGTTGCGATGTCACTCAACGCTATGTTGCTGAAGTAGAAAACGACCCTACTTCAGAAACATTGTCTGTTATATTGCGCGCAATATTGCACCGTGCGTCAATGCCTTACAAAGAACACTAAATATCTCAATCTCTGTGTTCTTGACGAATAACTCTACATCGAAAACACAATTCATGCTTTCTTTATGGTCTAGGGAATTGCGCGTGGTTTAAGTAGCAAAAATGATTTTACAAATGATGTCTTACCTTTCCTTTGTTATTACATCTACAAACAGTTAGACTTCCAAGTAGTTTGGATGACCACTTTAAATGGTGGTCCCGTCTTTCCACACTTTATCACTAACCAATATCGGAGGGACGTAAAAGAACCACTGAGGACATAAAGAAACCCTGGCAGTGACCACTCTCAGTGCATACACCTCGTGCTGACCGTATGGGTCCCCCGCCGTAGTGGAGCTTTGCCCTGTGGGGTTGCCCTGTCCATGTTACGAAGTTTGCAAATCTAAATCTAACCTGGTCCATTGTTTTCCAGATAATTGGCTATTACATGCATTAGACTCCACTCATCCTGTAGTTTTCCTCAACACGGACCAAGTACCTGCATACGAGTCTCGTAATGGACATCTGGTATCGAACGAGACAGAAGGGACCCTCATCCAGCAGCTGACATGCGCACTAAGACTGGGTGGAGTCGATTCGTCATCTGTTGGAATTATTTCTCCCTATCGACAACAACTGAAACTTATAAAGTAAGCTATCCAAAAAATAGAATAGCCCACTTTCGATATTCTGTTTGAGTGATCACGCACAATGCAATTCAAGGCAAGGCTCCGGGGAAATAAAAGAATATATAAGGATTATTTCAGTTTCCCAAGAGCCTCGTCTTGAATTGCATTGTGCGTGATCACTCAACCAGAATATCGAAAGTGGGCTATTGATGCTGTTTGTAGAATTTCTTTTTTCTCTGGAATATTATTTCGACTGCTCATAAAAACCGCTAAAATAGAGCGAAAAGTGTTCGTAGTGATGTGACCTCTACCTTAAACAATTCGAACATCGGACAACAAATCCTGTCATGAAGAAAATATAAGAAAACTATTTATTCACTGGTTTCTTATTTTCGACTTTGAGGGACACTTAAATACAATAACTTGCTATCATTTATTGCACATGAAAACTATTGTGTTTATGCAAACTGCCCCTCAAATTTGATGCAAATGAGCCAAATCGAAATGCTTTATGGGTCGCGAGAAAGCAGCGTGTAGAACTGCTTTTAGTTTTGCCGGACCCGGAAGTCGTTTTCCTCACGCGATTGACGTCATACCAAGAGACAATGGTCTCTTGGTCATACTTAAAAGCGCTTTATGCTTGATATGAAATAATGGAATTATTTATCTTCCAGAGAGCTGCTTTTCAGCCAGAATTCTAAGGCATCCAATGAAGACCTGGAGATCAACACAGTAGATAAGTACCAGGGACGCGATAAACCTTGTATCCTAGTCTCCCTCGTACGAAGCAACGATACGTCATCTGTCGGGGACCTACTGAAGGACTGGCGCCGAGTCAACGTAGCTGTGACTCGAGCCAAAACTAAACTGATTCTGATTGGTTCTTTGAGCACCCTACGAGCAAGTCTTCTTTTGAACGAATTGATTGATTTGATGGAGAGGAATGACTGGGTTTGTGAGCTCCCGAAAGACGCGCATAAAATGTTCGTGGACTTGGCATCGTTGGAGGAGAAGGACTCGCAAAACAGTAAGGAAAACCGTGAGCAATTGACTTTATAAAGAATATTTTTGTATTACTAGACAACTAAAATAACTTACGGTCGAAACGATCCTATCACATGACCTCTTGCTACACTCTGATTGGACAGAGTAACATGCATGGCGCTTTCGGTTTGATTCAATCCCACCACGTGACATCTCGTTGCATTCTGATTGGACAAAGAGTAACGTGCATGGCGCTTTCGGTTTGATTCAATCCCATCACGTGACATCTCATTGCATTCTGATTGGATAAATGGTCATTTTTCTCGGGTAACAGTCGTTGTTGCATGTGTCAGTCATAGCGTTTTGAATTTTGATTAGCTAATTGGTAACAAGCTGCTGTTGGGTTGGTTGGATCATTGGGACGCGTTTTTACTCTTTTTTTTTTGCGGACCAGACAACTCCAGCTACGGTAGACGTTTTCTTGTGTCTCGTCAAATTTGAAATGGTCTGACTTTAAGTAAGTTCAGTTTTGATCAACAAAAGCCAAGACTTCGTCTCAGTATAGACCTCTTTACTTAGCTTGGGTGTAATGTTTTCCCATTTCAGTCCACATGTCATTCTCTTGAGAGCCGAGTAAAATTTCTTGATATGAGTTGTATCCATATTTATGTGTCTTCTCGTGCGCAATCGTTAAACAAAGAAATAATACTCTAGAGAATGACACGTGGTCTGAAATGGGGAAAAATTATACCCAAGCTCAAAAGATATATTAAATGATATGACATCAAAAATTATTTAACTTTAAATATTACGGTAATCATAGTCAAAACTATTTTAATACACGTATATTGATATCAATGTCTATTTATATATTTTCCAGTTATTGATGATTTATGGTTAAACAAAAATAACAACAGCTAATTTCTAAAACACGTGTTGAAAAGAGCTCTAAAACCTCCAACAACGCGGTAAAGATGTTGGCAATATTGCAGTATATATAATGTAAATCCTTTTTGCTTTTTTATTATTATATATATAATGCATGTAAGATATAATCTAGAGTTCTTAGTTAATACATAAAGTTCTATAGACAAATAAGTGTTTTTTATTCTGGCAATTAACGCATGTGTGAATTAGGTTTCCTGGTTTCCATGACAACAAAAGTGCATGGTTTCTGACTGAGTTACTGTCTGTCAAGGCGGAGACAGCACGACGTCAGATATCTACTCTCCTCTTCTTAATTCGTTTTTTATAATGAAAAAAGACCTTGAAATTTTATCGATACCCTGAAACAACCACTGGGCTGATCAAAGTGACGGCACGGCTAACCCACAGATCAGATTGAATTCAGTGGAATTTGTTACTTTGGTAATTTGTAGGGAAGAAAACAGGAGAACCATATTTATAAGAATTCAATAGATTCATTGCCGGACGTGTACAAGGAATCTAATATTAACTCTTTCCTGACTTCAGTGTAATTAGAATCCTGTGTTAGCTGCCATTTTGTTTGCGTTTAGTATGACAACGTTTATCACTATCTATCTGTCGTCTCTCGTATTCACTTCCTTGACACGAAACGTCGCATGAATATCAAGCTAGTGTTCAGAAATAAATAGTTATTAGCTTTGGCCATGATGGTCATGTTGGCAGAGAATCTGCTGTAGCTATCAGCAGATATCAATTACAATGGAATTTGTTTTGTTTTGTTTTACTTCTAAAAAATGTGGCGCTAGTACTGTATATTTTTCTCCGTTTGGTCACATCGTTGTTACAAGTAGTGACAGCAGATAAGGTGACTTAGCTTTTCGTTGAATTACATTTTCCTCATAGTGTAGCGTAACATATACTCTGTGACGTGACGTGTGATTGAATAGTAACTTTCCTTGAGGTTTGACTGACGTCATTATGAAGGGAGAGTGACACCTTGTGATGACGCAAGTTGACTCGAACGTGCCAGCTAGCAAATAGTTCTGTTCCTCATAGTGTAGCGTGACACACACTTCGTGACATGTGATTGAATAGTAGCGTTCCTTGAAGTTTGACGTCATTGTGGGGGAGAGTGACACCTTGTGGTGATGGTGACTGTGGGTGGACTCGAACTTGCCAGCTAGCAAATATTGATTGTTTTAAAATTGTTTGTTCAAATTCGTGTGCCATGTGGTCTCATCACGTTTCTAGCCATTCATCCTGCGGATAATCTCTTTATCCTATATTGAGTTTTATCAACCTTATTTCCACTTTACCCGGTCCTCGTAGAGTCGCCCGGGACTTTTCCACCATGGTACCAGTTGTAAAAGACCCTCCCCCTCCTGCCTTTGTATACCTCGTTGCCCTGACAACCCCGCCACCCGAGTATCCTCCCCCTCCTCCAGGGTACAGATAAGCCGCACCTCCTCCCCCAAAGCCACCTTGAGCTCCATCCCCACCTACCCCACCCTCCCCACCATTAACAAAAGCAAACCCTCCATGGGTCAGATTTCCCGAGGCGCCATTTGTCTTTAGTCCTCCTCCTGCTCCGGCTTTATAGCGCCTGAAAAATGACTTGTGATAAATATCGTATAGGTAGCCACCCGACCCTCCGGTACCCCCATATATCGAACCATTCGTTGTTAATTCAGCGTTATAACCGTGATGGAATCCCATCCATGGGGCTGCGCCGCCCCCACCTCCCCCTGCGATAACCAATGGAGAGTTATCTTCCAGCGTGACAAACGTCCCCCCACCTCCTCCCCCAGGTCTTCTTTTGCCCAGAGGAGCACACAACCCAGGCTGGCCAATAAGAATCTTCAAAACAGTGCCTTCAATGAGATAGAAATTCGCCTTTATTCTTGCTCCGAGGCCTCCTTTACGCCAAGAACCTGTTTGACTGGTATTTGTACCGTTCCCTCCAGATGCGCCAAGGGCCTCTATAGAGTATGTCCCTCGATAAGGGATGGTCCATAACTGGATTCCCTTGCGGAGCTGTACCTTACCCTCCAGATTGGTCCCTTTGTAATCTAGAGTGCTTGTAGGTCCTTTGGCTCCAACTGCTCCAAGATTTGTGAATGTTAAGTTAAATTCTGTCAACGTATAAAGAAACTGAATTACTATAAGATGAATAGGCAATGTGTATCAAAGCTCACAAAGCACTCTGGGAAACTGAGTCTGGCAAAAATAGAACAGGGAAATCAAAGGAAATGTAAGAAAAAAGTCATTTTGTTATTTTCGTCTGTTGAAATACTTTCACTTTAAAATTCCATAAAAAATGTTTAAAGATTGTCTGTTGCATTTTTAGAGGAGCCAAAAAAGCGTAAGGACTCAGCTTCCCATCATGCTTTATGCTAGAAATTTGAGCTGATGCACATTGACTCTTTTGGAATATTTTTCAAGAGGTATTCATTGTAGAATCCGATAACTCTTCATACGTTTGCTCGCTGCCGATCACAGATGACGTATTCCACAAAAATTTCACTCGAAAAACCGATAGTAACATTCAACAAAGAATTCCATTGTCAGCCAATGAATTTTCATATAGAATTTATAGACCTCTTTTCGGCCATTGTTTTGATTTTTTTTCTTGTCTATCTAAAATAGAATACCAACCCACCTTTAGTTAACGGCCAGGTTTTTCCTTCTATAAATCCAAACGTCCAGCCATCAGCTTCTCTTGGCTTCTTGTTATTATAAAATGAATCTGCACTATTAAGTTCACAGATTCCATCATTATTTGCTAGTTGATCAAAAAAATTAAAAGATGCGCACTGCAGATCAGAAAGACATCGATGTGCGCATCCAAATATGTTGAGAGTCCGCTGACTTGATATAACGTAGCCGCATAGCCGTGAGTTTGGAGATGTTCTAATGTTGGAAGATCTTGTAGCCAATCCCTCGTAAAGGGATTCTGTTCGTGAGAATAGCAGACTTAACCCAAATAGAAGTAGACAGAGGAAGTGCTTCATACTATTCGACGTTTACCTGTCAATGAATCAATCAATCGATCGTTCAAAATGTCAACCAGGTGAAACCTTATTAAATTGTCGATATCTGCGAACTAGTTAAAAAAGTTTAATAAGCTTTCTTATGTCGCTTAGGCCCGGTTCAAACTTCAATCTTCTCATTTGCCAAACCTAATAACATCAAAGAAGAACGTCTTATTTTCAATGCGTTCGGCTCATGAGAAGATCGACGTTTGGACTGGGCCTAAGTGACATGAAAAAGCTTATTAAATTTTTTTAAACTAGTTTGCAGATATTGACAAATTTACATCCAATTTTTCAAAGGAAAGGCATATTCTTATTAACGTTTTTATGATTAAAATCAAATCTAAAAATTGGAAAAAGATCCTTCATTAAACTTCCTTTTTACTGTAAAAAAAGAAAAACTCAGTAGGATGTTTCAGGGCTACACCAACAACCAGTTCTTAACCTTTTTCACAGCTAAATAATTTTAGCGTATTATGTCACAAAAAAGCTAGCTGATCAGTTGAATCCCGTATATTTCGCGTTTCAAATTGAATTTATCAGAAATTTTTCAGTGAAATTCTTCCTCGTTCTTAATTGGGTTGCTAAGATACGGTTGGTTGCTAGGTAACAAATGGTTCGTTTAGTCATGAACAAGATTAAACATATCTTAGCTCAGTGTTTGAAATTGTTATCTATTTTATCAATATCTGTGGAAATAATCTCTTTTAAAAAACTCACTTTATAGAAGTCCCGTGAATTTAGAATCAATTTATGACTATTCTCTATTAATAAATTCGTAAAATGTTATTAAAGAAAGGAGTTAAATGAATAATAATAAGCATGAACTATGCTGGCAAAAAAAAAAAGAATGAAAAAAAATTGGTTAGAAGTTTTTAGTTTTTCATGACAGCCATGTTTAAGGGCAGGAACACTGCAATTTTTTTCCATGTCAAGAGAATTTATTTCCTAAAGGAGAAAATTTATATTGTTTTGCTTTCTAACATGGCTGCCGTTAAAACTTCTACTTGAGTTTTGTCTATCAGTTCAGAAAAATTCATGTCCAGTTGTTTAGAACTGTAGTAAATATCTATCAATATTGGTCCGTAACTTGCACCAATTTTTGGCACGGAAAACTTGAAAAATCGAAATTTGAAAGTATTTTTCAGTGTGTGTTTAAAAGGAGTCAACTATAAAAAGTCGAGAAGTTCGTCCCACCGACAACACGATAGGCGTCTCGAGTTTCCAATTTTGTTCAGTTTTAGCGCCATTCTGTCTATTGTAAAAATGAATTGAAAATTAAAGGAAGCCGAAGAAAAAGAGAAAGAAATGAAGCGACTTGAAAAAAGAGGCTAGCGATTAGAATATTTCGAAAATTAAACTGTTTTTTTAAGACATGAAATGATGTCGAAGTTCTGTCCACATCGCTTGATCCCAAATTAGCAAATGCTTACCAAAGAAATGAATTAATTTCTCGTTGCACTGAGACATTGGACGGCAAAAAGGTGCAAACTGGAAGGCAAACTAATAAAATTATACTAGGAAAAAATCGAAATTTTAAACAAAACTGAGTTATTCAATACTTAAACGATTAGAAAAAACTTGAGAGGTTTACGATTCCTCAATGCCTACCTTACAATGCTGAGCAATCGATTCTTCCTTGCCTGGTGTTCCGAAAGAGAATTCTCAATTAATTCTTCAGAGAATTCGAGGAAATTAATTTTGGCGCACTATTGGGATCAGTTGATAGATCTCCGACTCGAATTGAATGCTAAACTCCTAATTCATACAGAATAAACAGTGGGTTAGGGAGCTGACATGTCAGAAAATGTTCGTATTTGTCCGAGGGATGAATGATGTAATAGGATATCTCACAAGGAAACTGGTCATTTAGCGCCATAAAACACAAGGCCGTAGCGGAAGAGATGAAATAGGTTTTATGTGGCTACAGACAAATAAACAACACTTTTAATAAATCCTTGGTAGATGGAAAGGATGTCTGGTGTTTATTTTGTTGCAGAGAATCAATATAACATTAGGTTTTTATCTAACATCGCCTGAGTTAGCCAACCGTCTGATTTTTAATTCATGACCGACTTGATTTGATGGCTGGAGATGATTTCATGTGACTGCGAATATTTACACTACTGATATTTCTTGGGTTTACCAATTCTGATTGAATGATAAGTAATTTCACGCGCTCTGATTGGTTCGAGGGATGTTGCCAATTTCGTACCGTGACCGTGTCGCGTGACGTGGTTTTTTTCACAGTCATACGAAATCTACTCTATCTTAGAAAGTGAATGATAACTTTCCCATCCCCATGGTTTACTCCACTTTCATTCTCTTGTTCTGTCCCGTTATTTATAGACCCTCCCCCTCCTGCTACAGCAAAGTCTTGTCCATCACCCATCACTCCCCCACCTGAGTATCCACCCCCTCCCCCTGGGTATTGAGTTCCAGCTCCACCCCCGCCGAATCCCCCATGGGAAGCACCAGCATTATTTATACCACCCGTCCCTCCTTTGACGAAGCTTATTCCTCCTAAAGCAGAGAAGCCTCCCGAAGCGCCGTCGCCGTAGAATCCACCTCCACCTGTCCCTTCGAAGCTACTCGGGTTCACACCTCCAATCTTGTCATATCTCTTTCCTCCACTTCCATTCGTTCCTCCATAACGAGTACCATTTTCTGTAGCCTGACCAGGATCGCCGTCTCTGCAGTCGCCGTGAGGAAAAATCGGCGCACCACCCCCTCCCCCTCCGGCAACTAACAGGGGTTTGTCATCCAGTGTAGTAACAAAAGTTCCACCACCTCCTCCCCCTGGACACACATTGAAGGTTTTTGTCACACCTCCTTGTTGACCGACCAGGATTTTGAGCTTTTCATCAGCTTTGAGATAAAATGTTCCTCGAATTCTTGCTCCTCTGCCACCCAATCTCCATCCTGCACCATCAGTCCCATTGGTCCCGTTACCACCCGAGGCCCCCATAGCCGTAATCTCGTATAGTCCTGTATACGGTACTGTCCATAGTTGTATACCCTTGTCTAGTTTAACTTGTCCCTCAAGAGAGGTTCCTCTATATCCATCTGGATTATTTGGTCCGTCGACTCCTTTAGCTCCAAGATTGGTAAATGTAGCTGAGAAGACTAAAAATGAAATTTCAGTTCAACGAGTAATCGGTCTTGTCTTAAACGTGACTGACTACTTTAGAAAGGAATAATTAAAAAATGTTCTTAGAAAGATATTTTACACAGAATTTAACGCTGATTACAAATATTAAAAGAAAAATTTGGTGTCCCGAGCTCGTTTCCGAGATCATGAATTTTGTGACGATCTTGAAAAGTTTTCGGAAGAAAAATGGCGAAAATCAAGCTTTGAACACAAAAATTCATAACTCAAAAATTAAAAAAGCTCTGAAAGTCAGTCAGATGGAGTCAGGTCTGGAGTCTTACCTTGTGGTAATGATGTAACATATGCAAATGACCATCCTGGTGAGTTTCTAAGTCGTCGGTCACCCTGTACAGCGGATTCGCTATTCAATTCACACAATCCTCGCCTTTTTTCTTTTACTAACTTGAAATTGATGGACGTACATTTGGAGTTAATACTGCAGAAGTGTGCGCATGTCAGGATTCCATTCGTCCGCTGACTCGTTATGACGTAATCTAGAATTTAAATTAATTAAAGTTTTACTCGTGGTCTTTAACGATCGGCTGAATAAAATAATGGGAAAATGCATGTTCTCGTTCATTCATTTATTCCCATTCTTTTATTCATTTTCTTGGGCTTTTCAGGAACCCATGGCTTTTCATTTTTTCGTGGTAAGCTCGGTTTCTCGTGAACTACTGAGAAAGGGTATTTCGCAATTCTTCGTTTGCACGTTACGTCATCGCGACATGGCCGCCATGTCTTTGTCATTGCAAAACATCAATAGGAGTAATTAGTGTGATGACGTAATTTCGTAATCAGTATGATGACGTCATCCTTATGACGTAATGCATCTACTACTCTCAAAGGAATTAAAACGATTTGAAATCAGAAACATTTCGAGTGAGTTTGTGATATTGATAGCTTCATGACGTCATCTAAAAAATAGTTAATTTTGGGAAATTCGAGTGTCATGCTTTTTTCAGAAGGGTGTGAACTTTCTAATTCTTAAGAAATAAAACAAACAAAGCACTTGTTTTGGTTCGTATGCATGGACTCCTGCCGGTGGAGAAATAAGCACTTTCAAAATGGCATAACCATAGTATTACCTGTGAGTCTGTAGTCTTTCTTGATGTTGAAGAGAGCATTATTAGACTCTACCGACCCTACGAAGCTCGTAAACACAGCCAAGAATACAACAGCAACACAAGTACACGCAGTAGAATCCATGTAGACGAGGCCTCCAGGATCTATTAGAGAATTATGGTACTCATTATTATCTTAAAAAAACGCCTGGTATCAAATGAAAAACAGCCAAGAATACAACAGCAACACCAGTACACGCAGTAGAATCCATGTAGACGAGGCCTCCAGGATCTATTAGAGAATTATGGTACTCATTATTATCTTAAAAAAACGCCTGGTATCAAATGAAAAACAGCCAAGAATACAACAGCAACACAAGTACACGCAGTAGAATCCATGTAGACGAGGCCTCCAGGATCTATTAGAGCATTGCCAGAAATATGGGACATGAGCCTGCTCATCCATGCGCAATGATGCGTTTCAGCTTACAAAATAGCCGCCGAGTCTTATAGGAAATGTATGGGGAATATAGAGCTTCCTCTATTTACGGCGAATAGGGTTTTATTTCCTCTGAGCTCCACATCGCGACAAACAACCCACCCTACAAGCTACTAAATAAGCGTAAAATGATCATTGAATCATGCGACATATTGGTTCCCGGACTACTTGCCTTCGAAAGGCTTCGAAAGCTCTAGATTCCATACATCGTCTATAAATCTGGCCACACTTGACCCCAAAATCGTCTTATTTGAGCTCGAAAAAATTTAAAAGTAAAAGAGCTCCACCTCGATATCACCAAACGAGTGTTTAATAAATCCAAAACCGCTCAAAATAGACAGCATGCCTTCAGAATGTAGGTTCCCAAGAAGCTTGAAGTTAGGTTAAATTTTAAGCGATTCGACGCGTTGTTAGCTCGTAGTTTTCAGTTAAAATGACAAGAAACCACAGAGAACTGCTCCAAACAGCTTCAAAACCCCCTAAATATCGCCATTTTGTTTTTACAAGCTCCTATTGACTGCTGAGATACAATAAGGAAGCTTAAAGTAACGATTTACGTTTGAAACTTGTTTCTTGTCCTTCATGGGCTTCCTGTGGTGAGGCTTATCAACAGAAAAATAATAGTTGTTCTTTTGATTGTCAAGTAGCTATTTTTTGGTAAGAATTGTTTTACTAACATCATAGTTAAATATAAATATGTGCTTGGAAACCATGTAGTTATATTTTTCCTCTAGAAAACCACTTCATTTTCATTCATGCGTAACACCGCTGACAATGTCCAATATTTCTGGCAATGAGTTAAAGTACTCATTATTATCTAAAAAAACGCCTGGTATCAAATGAAAAACAGCCAAGAATACAATAGCAACACCAGTACACGCAGTAGAATCCATGTAGACGAGGCCTCCAGGATCTATTAGAGAGTTATAGTACTCATTATTATCTAAAATACTCCTGGTATCAAACGCGGAACAATACAGAGTTGACGTTGAAGTTGCAACTTTTCAAACAGTCCAGGGACAGGAGACAAAATGTCAGCCCTGTCATCTTTTGAATAATAGACAAAATTAGTATGATCAAGCTTCACCTTGCAGCGGAAGGATTTCCCCGGTGATTTAGTGGTGAAATAGAGCATTTATTATAGTTTAAGTTTGTCCAATGTTCCGTAATAGCGAAAATAATGAGCAAAAGCTAATATTATTGACAGATGGTAGGAATTTCTATCCAAAACCGTCAACATCTTAAAGTATTTTTAGCAACTGAGTGTTGTAACTGACATCAAACCGAGCGTTCTGATTGGTTCATTTGGAGGGCGCCGCATAAAGGCAGGAAACCAGTTGCTTTGTCTCCTTGCTTTTCAATTCTAAAAAACACTTGCGTATTTTAATTCCGTCTTCAAACGAGAGCACAGTGAAAGGTTAAACTATGCTATTCTCGCTAAAAATAACATTAAATGAAACTAGACGTCTCTTCTTTAAAAAAAAGCATTTTTTTCAAACCCACATATGAAGCAAATGATTTAAGTGAATTTTGTAATTATATAACGAAGGTATCGAAACTCGCAGCTAATGACTAATGGGCTTTTTCAAACTACAAGCTCAGTATTTCTGAAAGTACAAACCTTAGTATCGAACTTTTGAACCTAACTTTTCTAATATACATTTGGCTTATCAGCATAGTGCCCGATGAAGAAAATATTGTAGAATCCACCTGATCCCTGTTAATTAAATGTAAAAAATTGTCACAGCCCTGGAAAATCTATCGATGAATTTGTTATTTGTGGATTGTTCTGCTAGATATTCGTACTTTAGGGAAGCAAGAGTGTCGACCCGAGTTCGAGTCCCGCCGGGGCTCGCTGTCGCATGTGCGGAGTAGAGTTTCTAGTTGATTCCCTTCTCTGCTTCAAGGGTTTATCTCCAGTTTTCCTCCCTCCACAAAAAAACAACTTCTAAATTCTAATTCGATCATGGAACGAGGGCCACAGGTTTGTTAGGCACTGGCTATTAAGTGCTATCCTCATAAAAACAAGAACAGTTTTTTTCCTTTTTTTTCTTATATTCTCAAAAGTAAAAAAAAACTTTTTCAGTTGAAACTAGTAATTTTGTGCAAAATTGGGCAGATATTACATAAAACGGGTAGTATTTACTCTTTCTTTCATCATTCCTTACCAGTATTTTAGTGCAAGTTATCACCTCGTAGTTCTTCCTTTAGAAGTCCTTCTGGTTCTTCCCTCAGTTTGTCTTTCGTTCTTGTTGAATAGAGCGTTTGCCTTTCTAGATCTATTTGTGTATTCACGTAACTCTTACATAGCATAGTCCCTGATTAGATAGCAGTTTTATCCGGGTACAGTTCACTAATAACACTAATCTGATTCACTAACGCGTTTTAATAAAGGCAACTGACTATCAAAACCAGATTATTGACTCAAGATAGGTTAGAAAACAAACAGAGAATTCATTCATTATAACACTAACGTAAATATATAAATGTTGTCTGTGAAATTACTTGGCTCAATGAAACACTTCAAAAACGTAGAAAGAAACTTATAATGGGCTTTCTTTTGATTTCTATGAACTATTTGATCTTTTGATTGTTCTCAGTTCCAAGACGAGTCATTTTATACGATGAATTGCTTTGTGTACGAATGATTTTTTTCATAAGTAGCCGAGTACTCGACAAAAAATATATATAATTTTTAGTTTTTTTCCACTCTTAAAAGGTTTTTAAAACAAAATTTAGTTGTTCCTGACTTATAATTTTTCATCACTAGGATCTTTTTGTAAAGTTTTTCGCGTTTTGAATTCAGTCTTTTCGAGAAAAATTCTGTAATATTTACGTTAATAGATGAGTTTCAGTGTTTATCTCACAAACAGTGACTATTAAAGGGCTTCCCGTGCTCAACCAATCAAATAAAAGAAAGTGCAGGCCATCCAATCAGAGAGCTTGAGTTTGGAATCTATTTGAGAGTCATGAACATAAAAGTTTTGCGCGAAAATAAAATAAAATAGGTATTGACATTAACGGATTCAGGGTCTAATCAGCGCCCTACTGTCCAACCAATTGTATACCGATTGTATACAGACTTGTTTTATGTATAATGACATCCATTTTGTTGATTCAGTGTCGAAACAACTTTTCTTTTACTTTTACTTTCTATACTTTCTAGCAAATAGCGACGAAGTAAAAACGTCCCTGTGTATTTATTGTCTTATTTGACGTTTTTACGCAATAGATCTCTTTGGTGGTGCAGTGTGGGAATGCCGGTTTTTGGGGACAAAATAGACGCCATCTTGGAAATCTCTAACCTCGGAATGGCTAATAAACGTGATTAAGCAATTTTTTTCTGGTGTACAAAACAATTCCATTTTGTGAAATCCGCTAAAGGAAATTTCATGCACGACACGAGCACGGTCCAATATAATATGGGAGGCCTTGCCCCTCCCTACGTAGGCCCTGCGCATAATGAATGTGTTTTTGTTGTTGTTGTTGTTGTTGTTGTTGTTGTTGTTGTTGTTGTTGTTGTTGTTGTTGTTGTTGTTGTTGTTGTTGTTGTTGTTGTTGTTGTTGTTGTTGTCGTTATCAGTAGCAAAAGTATGAAGGACCTTTCCAGTATGATAGAGTCCGTGATAGTTTTCTAAACTTGATTTCTATAAAGTTATTGTTAAACACATATTTAGAACGTCGGTGTAAGTGTCAGGGTCCGTGTGAGGGTCGTTTGAAGCAATATTGGTGGCTGGAGTTGAGGTGGAAGCTGTCTTTGTCTTTATCAATAAAAGTGGTTTAGGAAAATTCCATTTCCAAAGGTATGTACAGCAAAGAGATCAAATTTCACGTATATAATGAGGCCACAAATCGTATATAATGATCTAATAATACTCGAAATTTTCTAAGGGACCAGTCATTATTTACAGAGAGGGGGGCTGGTGCATTTTGGTTTTCACTTGCACAAATTTTCCTGATCCCTCCCATTAAAGTGCCCTTTGTCTCTATTAGCCGCATCCTCTGTGGAGCATAAAAAATGCTGCCCCCTCTATTTTCACAATCCCCCCTGAAAATAATGACTGCTCCCTGAATAAATTAAAATTTTATAATAGTTGTATTATAATGGCTCAGAACTAATTTTTGAAGGCATAGGAATACAAGTTGAGGTCCAATATGTCAAGGGACGTTTCTAGAATGATTCAGATGCTTTGATTTAACTGTACTATTTTCTGATACATTCCGTCCTGACACTTAGCATCAATACATATATTCTTTCCTGGAATATGGTAGTACTAGTCGAGTTGCTATAGCTTGAATGGCTTGTTAGACACTAGTATCATCTCGTTCATTGTACTGTCCTGACACTTAGCATCAATACATATATTCTTTCCTGGAGTATGGTAGTACTAGTCGAGTTGCTGTAGCTTGAATGGCTTGTTAGACACTAGTATACGTATCATCTCGTTCATTGTACTGTCCTGACACTTGGCATCAATACATATATTCTTTCCTGGAGTATGGTAGTACTAGTCGAGTTGCTGTAGCTTGAATGGCTTGTTAGACACTAGTATTCTTTCCTGGAGTATAGTAGTACTAGTCGAGTTGCTGTAGCTTGAATGGCTTGTTAGGCAAGGCATTAGTATTATCTCATTCATTGCGGCGAATACCTTTTCGGCTCATACACCTCATCAGAGGCGGAGGAGTGACTCTGTGGGGACATTCTCCGTTCCACCTATCATTCTCCTTCCCTCTAGTAAACATTATACTTAGAATTTTATGCCAAAAAAATAATAATAATAGTCCCTTCGTTGGTCATTCACTTTGATGAATTTTTTTTGCTATGTTTTTCTTGTCTACGTCCATGCATGTCTAACTAAATCACATGTTTCACTCGGCTTTATCACCTATATATGCTAATAGCACATGCACGGTTCTTATCTAACCCTAACATTCATGATCAGTCCCTTCACTTTGATAAGTTGATCATTTAACTCATTGACAATGCTATAGTTTATATTTTTTTAAATACGTGGTTTAAGGCAAAATAGTGATGGCTAGTCTTCCATGTCCTTTGTTAACTCCTGCTTCGTTGACTTTCATTCTACCACCATTGAATGATCCTCCTCCTCCTGCTTGGAGGAAACCGTTCCTTTTTGTCACACCACCACCTGAGTACCCACCACCACCGCCTGGGTCAGAATTACAGCAACCCCCACAACCGAACCCTCCCCGGCTCCCTTTAACTGGTCCTGCTGGCGTGTTAGTACCACCGGCTCCTCCATTGATAAAACTTTTACCCCCGGTGAACATAAAAACTCCTGATCCGTCACCAATTAGCCCGCCACCGGCTGAACTGTACATCGCTAGTCCATCTAAAGTAACAAGTCTTCCTCCACCTCCATTAAAACCACCGGACGATGTCCCATTTTCACTGGCTTGACCGTCATCACCATCTTGCCATCCAGAATCCGGGGCGGCACCACCACCCCCTCCCCCTGCTACCACTAATGGGCTGTTGTTGGGAAGAGTTACAAAAGTGCCCCCACCTCCACTTCCTGGATTATGAGCAAATTGTAACAGCGTTTCTCCTTCTTGTCCGATAAGGATTTTTAATGGTTGTCCTCGATTTAGAAAGAAAGTTCCTCTAATTCTTGCACCAAGTCCACCCATTCTCCAAATTCTTGGTATGGTCGTATTGGTGCCGTTTCCGCCGGAAGCGCCCAGGGCTTCAATGACGTAACTTCCTGTTTCTGGAACTACCCAAGTTTGGATCCCTTGATTTACTTGTACTTTTTTTTCAAGTGATGAACCAGTATATCCGTTAGTGTTAGTCGGTCCATCGCCGCCAGTTGCTCCTAAATTTGTGAAGGTAAATTCCGTCTCTGTTGAAAGAAAAAAGCAATTTTCTGAGAGTGGGCTTCCTGTGTAAAGTTGAGGGTAACTAACGGTATCTCCCATGGCTTTGACAACCTTTCTTGAAATATAGGTGAATTAGTATATATACTAAATACTAAGCGGTAGATTGGCTGACATAGGGATTTATCTACTATTTAACAATTATTTGCCGAAGTCGAGATGATTATCATCGGCCCGGCCAAATCCCCTTATTCAGGGCTGGAATCATAGTCGCCATGTTGTTCTTGAACTTTGTTTTCTTTCGTTATGTTACTGCGTAGTAAAAGTTTACCAACATGGCGACATGTTATTTCATCTTCAGCACAGGACTATACCTTTTTTTGCAATTTTCCAGCTGCAATGGACTGTTACATGGAGTACAAAAGATTGAAAACTAGATTAAAGACATCTTGTTTGCCTACCTTCACTTTTCATCTTTCCCGATACCCAGCCTTGACTCTGGACTAACTTAAAGCTGTCTTCCTTGGTTTCCAGGCTCCCCACCAACTCGCACAATCCTTCACCCGATAGACTAATTTCCTTATAATTGTACCCTCCACATGTAGTTATAGTTAAACAGCCATGCGCACACTGGATTGTCCCGCGCGTCTTCTGACGTTTTATGATGTGGCCGTCCAGACGATAGTTCTTCGTAGATGTAATAACTAAGGATGACCTGAGCTCTTCTCCGCCACAGGTAGGCAACAGAAAAAGAATGATTAAAATTAAGAACAGACGAGCGGTATGGCCGCATCCCTTCATCGTACCTGAAAAGAAAAATTCGTTAATTCTTTATTATGGAGCGACTGATTCATTTTATGAGTAAATTTCGTGCGGGAGGAGATCAGAGTACGGACATGATTGTCGTGACGGTTTCAAGAATTTTCATTGGATGAGTAGTGATGCTGCGCGATGTGATTGGTTCAAAGAATCTCGTGTGTTCCGTATCGTGACAAAATCTACTCAACAAAGTTACTCCTAAAGTACTCCTAAGTAGGTGCAAAAGCCACTATTTAGAAAGACACTTTTTTTCGGGCACCTCTAACTTCCCTGATAACTTTTAAAAGTTACTCAAAGGACTTAAAGATCTTGGCTGCCGGTTAATGGTAATATGTATAAAAGCTTCCCAAATATCTAACATGAAACGGTTTCCTGCTGAGCTTTCAAGTGTCCTTTTAAGTAAACCTTCTCACTTTCATAATATTCTTTTGACTTCAGGCACAGACAGACGTAGTTTTATCAACCTGTTAATGTAGGGCGGTCTCTTTTAAGACCGATTAGATTCAACTCCCGCATGAGGCGTCTGTGACCCACGCAGCACTTATCGAATGAATGGCTTTTAAAAGACTATACATTTAATCAAGGAGGTGAATTAATTTAAGCCAGGGTAACCTCTTCACTTGGCCCTGGAATCGACAGCCATTATCGAGTAAGGTCCTGGCTATAGAGGTTTTTCACGCTGCTATCTTGAAAGGCAGGAACACTGCATTATCATTATTATTTTATTTTATTTTTTTGCATGAGAATTTACTTTCCCAAAGAAGGAAATTCCTATTGTTTTGCCCTCTGACATGAATGCTGTTAAAAACCTCTATTCATAAAAATACTATAAAAATACTATAATCAGCCGTATAATATGCCAAAAAATACTATGAAATAACGGACAGCATCTACTAATCGTAACTACGAAAGAGTATATAAACGCATCGTCATAATAAATACAATCAGATTAAATTTATTCCGGCTAAATAAAACTAGTCAATAAACAGCAAGTCCAATATAATAAGAAGGACTCTTAACAGATTCTGTTCTGACGGCAGAAGGTACGTCCTGGCGAGCTGTAAGGAGTGTATGGTACAGTAGATATCTCGTGCAGTCTTTGTTACAGACTTTTTTTAATGATTACACATTTTTTTTCATAGGAGAGGTAGCCAAAACCAATACACATTGAGGGATTAGTGTCCAATCAGAGAATAATGAAATAAAGTGCATTTAACAAGGTAATAAATAAAATTACGAGAAGACTAGTTGTCATTTTTGTAATTTCTCGTAATTTTATTTATTATCAAACTATATGCCCAAAAGAATATATTTAACAAGGTGTTTTCAAAATTTAGGGATTTACACAAATTCAAAGATTTTCCCCCATCCTGACACAGGTGTCTTTATTCCTCGGGGATCTTGGGTAAGCTCTCCGCTATATTGCTTGAAAATTCTTTTTCTTTTTTTTATTTAATTTTAGATTCAAACTTAGCATTGAATATTTTGCTAGTTAACACCAATCAGTTGCACAATGGAGCGAACAAAAGCTGCGTGTTCTGAAACGAGAATTGGCCCAATAAACGACTGAAAAAATTGGCTCAGTTTTCCTGTCTGCACTCGGCACGAATTTGGTTTGCAAATCGATGGCAGGTCAGTTATTGCTTTCGTAAATTTAGACCCAAAGTAATTATCACTTGTCCTTGAATGAGTGACGGAAATTGTAAAGATGATTTGAAGCTATATGAATTTCTTAATGTTTCTCAACTTTGAAATTTGAGGGACGTTTTGTCAATTGTGATCAGAGAACACTTTCGGCGATTTGAAACTAATTGTGGTTGTTTGAACGATTTTTTTTTGCGTTTTCTTGATCCATTCTTTAATCTTTTCCATATATTTCTATCTTTTTTAGTAATAAGTCTTCTCTTTCTTTCTTCACATTTTTATCTTTCATTCTTCAACTTATTTTTTTCTTTCTAGTTCTTTTTTTAAATTTTCAGCTCTTGCGCGGTCTTTGATGATTTTTTTATCACAAACCGTTCTTAACTTATTCAGATTGGAGTTGGCCGCAGACCTGAATCGAATCAGTTAACAAACAAACTTAGAGAGCAAATTCATATGAATAAACTGCATCTTATGTCTTAGAAAACCTACCATTGAATAACAACGAAATAAAAAAAATATTCAATGAGACAAATAATCCGGTTCTCTAACTTACTACACTAAACAACTCGTAAGCTAAACTTAAAAAAAAAAACACTTACCTTCTTAAACCTTCCTAAACCTAGGAAGATAGGAATTGCATTTGCAAAAAAAAATCTCCACCTAATGTTATTAACACCACCAATAACGATTTTGTTGCTAAACAGAACTATATTTGATTACATATGATACCCTCAAATTTTGATCCGTAGCAGTTTCATGTTAAAAGGCGGACACCAGATAAATACGTGATCACAATTTACAAACACTTATAACCGGCTGAACTTGTAAGATAGAAATGATATATAGAATCCAACAACATAGGAGTTCAAACTTAAGTGAGTAATTTCCGACCAATATATCAAAACGCTACCATGGAATTTTCGGTTTATATATAGTTGTTGACTAACGTTATTGCGTTATTGGGGCGGTTTATCATTAATAAAAGGGTTGGTAAGCCAATAGAATGGAAGCGCCGTTAGTACAGGTGCCCTTGTGTGCTCCTTAACTTAATGAAAGTGTTTTGCCGCTTCGATAACTGAAATAAATGATGTGCATGTCTGAGAATGAACCAAGGATGAAGGACTGAAAACCTAGGCACAAATAAGATTTAAGTTTGGTCATCATGAACGGGAGCTAATCTCACAAAAACAGCCATGATTGTTGTTTTTTTTAGTACTTTTTGCCGACGATTTCGCAGGACAAAATGCTGGTTGACATTAAGTGTCCAAGTTTTTAAATATCGATATGAATTCTATTGGTGTGGAGAATATGTTACATTGTACATAAAAGAACTGAATGCTTTGGCATCTTAGCGTTGAGAACCATAGCCTCTTTAACAGATTTGTAACTGAACTTGTAACAAGTAGGACACACATTGGGAGGATCATATCATATAGCTGAGCCCTCGGGCGTAGAAGTGTGCAAGCTACCTTTAAACACAGTGACGTTCGAATGCTTGTGGACGTTCATAAAGCTATGTTCAGCCGGTGCACACCTAATCCCTCTCTGTCAGTGCCAGATTATTCTATTAAAGTTCGAAGTTTAAGTTTGGATTAAAGAGAACTGAGTGAAAATAATAGAGGTCATGCATGGAACACTGGTAATAGCTTGGTATCTCTCTCTCTCTCTCTCTCTCTCTCTCTCTCTCTCTCTCTCTCTCTCTCTCTCTCTCTCTCTCTCTCTCTCTCTCTCTCTCTCTCTCTCTCTCTCTCTCTCTCTCTCGTCCTAGTACAACTTAGACCCCTTAGTTGTGTAGTTAAATGCAACTTACTTGATGTTTGTACTTTGGAATTAACCCATACGACGATAACTATATCTTTCAAAGTCTACAAATTACAAGTAATACTGCTCATCCGTTACAAGGGCTGAAATACTGAACCGCACTTGATGCCAAGGAAACGTCTTGTTGCTGTCAAAGAATGTCTCTTGACGAACTTCGAATTTCATTTGTCTTGGTGTTTTGAACAAACAATCTTGGAAAATATACCGCATATGTTACACAATCATATTGATTGGCCTTTTTCATCCGGTGATAAGACATTTTTAGTTGAAGGAATAAAAATATGATAGTGCTAACCGTGAATGGATAATCAAAATTTTGAAATTTCTGATGGAATAAAAAAAGGGAAAAGAAAGGAGAAAACAATTCCACAAATTGGCACCTGTGTAAAATAAAAGACAGTAAAATAGCAGGGCAAAAACTTGCTTTAGTTTGGCGAGACAACTGGCGACGGAGAACCAATGAATATCAGATAATATTAGAGGCATTGATATTGTAAACATGTAAACAAGAGAGATACCCGGGTGTTTGTCAAAATGCAACTTTCTAGTGACGTTTGATCTTGATGTTTATAACCACACAAGGTCTCATTCAAACTCAAAGTTGTACGTCACCAAGTAACGAGCCTCTTTAATAATTACAGGTTGTTATGGTAACAAGGTGCAGTAGTCTCGCTTATCAGTTCCATTAACTTTGTTTAATGGACACTCTTGTGTTCAGTAAGAAATCATGTTAAGAGTGCTTCTGTCCTTTACAGCACTGTGAAAAATGTTTCTTTGCTGTAAGAGGTTGTTATTTTGCTTTATAATATATTATTGTTATTGTTACATCATAGTTAAGTGTCTACGTCAGGTAAAGCCTCACTACTTATCTTAGTACTCTTTGGACGGAATAGGATTTTATAATTACCCAGGAATGACGCTGAGACTCACTGACGGGTAGACAGGAATTAATCTCTGAAAAAAGAGAAAAGAAACGAAAAGGAAATTAAAACTCTGAAACGAAAAAGAAAAAAAAAATGAATATTTTCACTTGCACCAGGCAACATTGGGTTGCCTGTGTTGTTTAGACAGAGGGAGACTGAGTGCTAAAATATAACCACGTGATGCAATACGTTCTTTCTCTTCGCTCGTGAAGCAACAAGAAAGAAAGATTTACAGCACATCATGTATGAAATAATCTCCCTCAATCTTTGTAATCTTTTAACTTTTATGGATGATTCTTCCAGGGAAGATAACATAAGAGTTGAATCACCGATGTGTGCTTTTATTTTTTCTGTAGTAAGGACGTCCGCCGAGTAACAACATGTCTGATGCGGAAGGGTAAGACACTTCGAATCCTTGATATTTTTCACGTGTAGTTTGAGATATTTTCACGATCTAATTTTATATAACTAACATTTCTTTATGTTTTAGAGATGATGTATCTGCTCAACCCGCCCCCGGTGGGGCCATGGATATTAACACAGCCCTCCAAGAGGTGCTCAAGACTGCCATGATACACGATGGTCTGTCCCGTGGTCTGCACGAATCTGCTAAATCCTTGGACAAGTAAGCGAAACGAACAGGCTCCTTGTAGCACGTCGGAATACAGCTCAATTTGGAGGGTAAAACAATAGGTTCCAATTCTCAGGAGTTGAGCTGCATTCAGACATGTTGCAAGGGGTCTATATTGGTCTACTTTCTAATGATTCACTCAGAACTGGGAAATTTGAACAACATGGATTCCTTTTGTAAGTCACGATAAAAAAATAGTTTGATCAGGTTTCCGTCATTTTATTTATTGAACCAAAACATTAGGGGTGTATTGAATCTTAGGAAGGACATGGATGTATTCATTAATTCAACTTGCCCTAAAAGGCATTTGATTTCCATTCATGTCTTGGTGCAGATCTTATACAGGTATTGCAGAATGGGGGGGAGGGGGCTTTGATAAATTCTTTATTAAAAAAAGAAATCGTAGCCCCCCACCTTTCTAAGAGAATGATTCTTGTACTCCACCCAACAAATACACACACACACTTTAAAATATGATAAATAAATAGTATTTAACTGTGGCATTTCCACAGAGTGTCTCTTCATCCACTGAAATTTCAATTAGAATTTAGAATAGAAGTTGATTTTTGAAGAGAAAGGTAAACTGGAGAATCTGGAGAAAAACCCATGAAGCACAGGGGAGAACCAATGGACTCGAACCTGGGTCACGTTGGTGATAGGTGAGTGCTCTCACCACTATGCCACCCGTGCTTCCCTTAAAATGTGCTCCATTGTCTCTCATTCTCTTCTGGTTGTTTCAGGGTTTGATAAAGAAAAATAAAATTGTGTTTACATAAAGATGCATGGACTTTATATTGCTTAAATAACATAGAATTTATTTACTCCACCAGACGTGAGGCTCATCTTTGCATTCTTGCCAACAACTGTGATGAACCCATGTATGTCAAGCTGGTAGAAGCCCTGTGTGCTGAACACAGCATTTATCTTATGAAGGTAGGTTGTTAAGCTTGTTTTTCTTACTAGTAATGCAAACACAAGCACAAGTGAAATAAGGACTCTTGCTTATATTTACTGGAATAAGTGCCACAGCGATCTTTAAATTGTGTTTTGGTGGCAGCACTTAATTGAGGGTTGCGCTCTTTAAAAATAATAGCATTTGTAAATGATAACAAGCAAATGTTCACAACAAAATAAACATGCTTCAAATATCACTTTGAACTAAAAAAACATTGTAATCCAGGAGAATAAATTCCTTAGGCTGGTTTAGATTGAGTGGTACTGTAAATTATTTTTTTGGGGTTTTGTTATTGTTCAATAAACACATTTTGTAACTCCTGTTTTAAAACATGATTGACTGAATTCAAAGCCAAGATGTGAGAAAACATGTCATCACTTCTTGGGTTGATTCGGTTGCATGAAATTTAAATGGCATGTTGCTTGCTCCCATTTTGATTATTCCCTTTTATTACTTGCCAGGTTGATGACAGCAAAAAGCTTGGAGAATGGGCAGGTCTCTGCAAGATTGACAAGGAAGGGAAAGCCAGAAAAGTCGTAGGCTGCAGCTGTGTAGTAGTTAAAGTAAGTTTTATGAAAAAATAACATTTACTAAGGTATTGTATTGCTTACTATCAATCACGTCAATTTTTTGGAGTTGACAGGAGGCAGGCAATGGTTGACTGGGTGGCAACCTCAACTGTCAAACCATGTCAAAGTAACTCAAAGTATTTTATCTGACTATCTCTACAACATGAAACCAGAAAACGAGATACACAGACAACCTCCAATATTCTCCAAGCAGGTCAGAATGCATATATTACCAGAAGTGACGTCTATTGATAGTGAGCAATACCCTTAAAATCAAAGTCCTTACTACTGCAAAGAGTCCTTACTACTGCAAAGAAGGCCGTATTGTTTTGGTCTGGGTTTGTTGTTGCTGTTATTGCTGGTTTAGTATAGCACGATGCTTATGCCAAAGTTAGATCACGATGCAGCATACTTGGTACCTGATATATGTTGTTTTGCATACAACTTCACAGTTTCTTAATTCTTGATAAATAAGGTTTATTAGTGCATATTATTTACTAGTTGACCTTCACATGATTGTACTTCTCCAGTGATGACAAACAAGCTCCCTCTACTGACTTGTCTGGAGATAAAAAGCTATACCGGAATCACTAATGTCTGAGGAGAAATATTAAGTCATGTATCTTAAAGTTGGTTAATATGGGCAACAAATTTGTTCAACTTGTCATGCAACATCGTTGTGGTGCCAGTTGCAGAGTGAATTTTGCTCTTATTACCACCCCCTTCAACAACAAAATTTTGTTGTGCAACTTTGTTGCAGAAGTAGATGTTACATGACTTTGCACGACTTTGTTGCTCATATTATCACACCTTTAAATGTGACATATTACCAGCTGCTTTCTGCCAGTAGGTTAGGGTGTTGCTTATTCTCAAAAACTTCTGTTTTCAGGACTATGGAAAGGAGAGTCAAGCTCATGATGTTTTGATGCAGTACTTGAAGTCCAAGGGTAGTGCTTAAGAATCTTTCGCACACAGAACAATAAAAAATTGAATAAGACCTCAAATCTGTATTTTGTTTTTTTGATATCTATACATTGAGTATTTGCTCACTGGGTAACAGAACAATTACAGTTTTCATACTGTTATTGTTTCTCTTTCAAAGAATAAGAGCATATTTTATTTTTGAGTAGTACTCCAAGAGTTGGTTTGTGGGGAGAGTGGGGTATTGCAATTGCCCTTGGTTCTTTCCTTGATGGAACAATGTCGTTGGGTTATTCTGTGTCTACCATGGAGGAAAAGAATCTGGGCATAAGTTTGGTAAAGCTAACCAGGGAAAAAGTGGGGTGGGGACTAAGATTAGAAAATATAGCTATAGAAACTCCAGCTCCACCTTCCCTAGTGAAATAAGATACGAGGATGATCTTTTACATCTGTCCTCCAGCTTAGCGGCATTAATTTTGCTAACCAATCACAGTCAGTTGTGATTTTATATGACTGCCTCTGAATTCACTGAACTTTTTTCTACCTGAAAGCTGAGAACTGAATGAAATACACTTTAAGTCTAAGAAAAGTCCAAAACTGTTAGTCAGTGATATTTCATCTGTGATTTATCTAAAACTACTAGAGAAATGTATGATATGATTTACAAAACAAAGAGTGAAGGGCCGCAATGCTTTGCGAGATTAGTTGATCGCTCAGGTGGCTGGGGTTCCTGTGGCATACTTGTAGCTGACGGGATTTTCGATTCAAACTTCGCTGAGTTGGCTTTCTGTGGATGCTGGCTGCAAATTTCCTTTCATGATCAGGACAGAAGGTGAATGATTTAGAAAACTGATTTTTATGTTTCAGTTGCACATTAAGAGATAAATCAAAGAAACTAGAAGTTCTTAGTTGAAGCATGCCCGCCAAGATGCATGACAGGAACTAGTAGAATTTTGGACTTTCCTGCAAACTTCGTTCTGCTCAGTTCTTTCATTAAAAGTGAATTTTCTACAACATTTCAATCATGCTCACAGTGTTGGCTAGAAGATGTGTATAAAGGAGCTCGGAGAAAATGAAAAGTAGTGAAATTTTGTTCTGTTATGGTAGATTGCTGCATGTACGCTGCATGTAAATGTGCTGTGTTTGCTCGTACAACAGTTCGAATTCAACGTGAAGAAACTTTCCTGAATGGTCCACCACTATATTTTATAAACCCCAATTGCTTGGTTTTTGTCGAATATTTGTTATAGCAGGCCAGAGCTAGGAATTGAGGGTTTTTTTAGGCAGAGAACGTATGGCAGCTAAAGTTATTTTTAACAGTAAGAATTTTATTTGGCTTGAAAAAATCGGATTGATGGTATTTTGAAATACGACTTTAGAATATTATATTATAGATTTGTGGGTCGGGATAAGAAAATATAGTCTCTAGTTGCTATATTTTTCTGCGCTGCGTTGTGTTTACCTTTCGGTGGTGAAAATGGCCTAGGTTTAGGCACAATGTAACGTTTGGCAAGGTAAAATTACATGATTTTTTTCCTTTCTTGATTTCTCTAGTCTCGTGCAGAATGTTCACCACCTGAATCTCAAGTTTTCAATCAAATCCTTTCTGGTTGACAACACATCCATGGTGGTCATTGTACAAAAAAAGTGCACAACTTTGTTTTGTTTTGTTTTGGAAAATGGTACGTATCACTCAAAGTTTCCCGCTCTTTTCCAGGTTCGGTTGGCAGACGGGCAGACGCGCGAATTTCCAACCGGATGCAAAGCAAGTTTTTTCAGGTAAAAAAATAACCAATCGGCAATACGAACGTATAAATCCGCCAATAAGAGATCGAGGAAAAACACTTGATTGGTATCCCGGTTCCGTCCTTTCATCGTTGAAAGCTTTTTCTTCAAAATTTCTATCTAAATTAGGAAAAAAATTGGACTCAATGTGCTCAATTTTTTAACGTTAGGACGTGCTAGCCAACGTAACGTCTCTTGTTGAAAGGTAGAAAGTCGATTTATTGATTTTATCAACGCAACTGAAGTTATTCAATTTATCCTTTTGTGCTATAGAACTCCTCTGGTTGAAGTGTCCCTTGTTCAAAAAACTTAGGACTGAAAAAACTTCAGTTCACGCGACAAGTAAGTATTTCATAAAATTAATCTCATGAACATTAAAAAGAGCTGCCTTTAAATAATTATTTGACATATATTTTGTAGCTTGATGTTAAGAAGAATAAATGATTGTATGGAGGTAGAGGGAAGGTTGTATTACAAACAATAGAAAAATACTAGTTCTACAGTTATGCGGACTTTCCAGGTATTCATTACCAGGGACCGCGGAGCACCCTAAAAAGGGGGAGGGGGCTAAGATTGGAAAATATAAGAGACTAGTATGGAAAAGGGAAAAGCCCCCCCGTCTCCGCGGTCCCTGATTACACGGTACATACACGCAGCTGAAACCATTTCAGTTTACAACCTGGAAAGTACTAAAATGTAAAAATGTATAACCTCATCTTCCTTATTAACATTTCTTATTTTCAATAAACGTTCTAGGACTAATATACAGACATCACGTAATTTTGCGGAGTCATGAATAACATTCGGGGAGTGCCTTCAAGTTAAAGGTGAGAATGATATAATTTGTTTTTTACCTTCTTAAAGCTTCAACAAGCTTTTTCATAAACTAATAGCATGAAAGGCCTACAAATTTTATCGAACCTTTGGGCTGATCAAAGAGCCATCGAATTGGAATTTATCCAATTCGTGGAAACCCACGAATCAAGAGAGAGTCGAGTCCCAACAAACGCAACATGTATTTCAATAAAACTAGCGGTAGACGTCATACATGCATAGTAAAGACATACTTTATTCAAGACGGACATAAGAATATAGTACATGTGAATATAAGTCAAAGCATGCATGCGCAATGAACAAGCAGAATATTCCATGATAAACAAATAAGCTGATAATAGGCATCTTGAAAGGAAATCAGTTAGGGAGTTATGTTATGTCATGTGCCAATTTGTTTTAAGATTACGGAACTCGTTCATTTGATTAATAGATTTCAAATGAACACTCCCGTCTGACTGAATGATACCTAACTCCGAACTCCTTCGAATTCTGTACTCCGTTTTTTGATGTCAAAGGTTTTTCACCCGAAATCAAGACTCTTCTTCGATTGTTCTTTTCGTCGACCACTGCTCTCGGGTTAGTTCTCTTTTCGATTTTTCTCATAATCTTTATTATCAAGTGACTCCTTGGACTAGTTATCTAATTTACATAATTTGTTTTCCGTAACATGTTTCCCTAGAGGTATGCGAAAACTCAAATATAACAAATAAGAATACGTCATATAAGCAGCATCGATCTAAGCAAACTATATGAATTAAAATTAATAATTAATGATTATTGATCAAAAATACACAATGTAATCTGCTATCACTATTCGCTTCGTTTTGATGCACGGTATTTTAGGTTGTAGTTTCCTCTTCTTCATCTTTTGTTTCTCCTCCTTCTCCTTCTCCTTCTCCTTCTCCTTCCTCTTCCTCTTCCTCTTCCTCTTCCTCTTCGTCGAGCTCAATGGAAAGTCCAGCTGGGCTCATTTCCAGCTCTGGTTGCTCAGTACCAATGTTCAGGTCCTCGTAATTCTTTAGATCAGTATCGTTTTCTACACCAGAAATGTCACTTCCTGCTTGGCTTATGGTCAGGAAGAGATACATACAGCACGAGACAGAACATTGTGGGTTCTTCCTGATGACCTGCACAGTCTGTACAAACGTCACCATATAATTGACTGCGAAACAAGAAAATAAACAAGAAACAAATAGAAAATAGGATAGGGAAGATTTTGGTCTACACCGACTGTGCCATGAAGCCTCTGGTAATTCAAATTCTCAAGGATATGCAATTATAACATGCAACTAAAAATATGTATTCTATTGTTTTACTAACCAGTCATGATGGCGATGACAGCAATATTAGCAATCATCAGTACGGCTGTTACAAAAGCTTCATCAACCTGGGTATTAACACTTGAAGACAGACTGTCACTAGGGATCTTCAGCAGCATCCCAACGATCATGTTCACCATGGTAGCCAATAGTGACGTCAACTGCAGCCAATGTTCAAAGGTGTCTGTGATTGGCTTGTAGTAAGCAAACAGCACGGCATATATTCCTGATATTATGGCTGTTACACCAAGGTATGTACGACTTTCAGCGTTAGCCAGTAGAATGACTGATGTCAGGAGAACTTTACGCACCAGTTCGATGATCTCCCAAAACCACACATTACTGGCGTAGTTCTCATAGACGAATTTCAACCCTTCCACGATACCATCATGCTTTGTTTGGCTTCTGTCGTCAGGGGATGCATGTTTTCCTCCGTTGTAATAGTATTTCCAAAGTAGGTAGAAAATGAGTGATGGAAATCCAACAGGATAGACGACAAGGACATAGGAGAAGACGCTCATGACCTTGAACCTCTCGCTTCCACATTCTACAGTGTAATCAGATTTTAAGTACGACTTGCAGAACCCCTCGTCTGTCGAGGTGCAGACTTTCTGGCAAGTCTCGGGGAGAACCTGGAAAATATAGCTGCATGTCATGGGGAACGAGATGAATAAGATCAGGAAGACCGTGCGGTAACAACGCTGTTGAAGAAGAGACTTCCCCTTGCTGGTGATTTGTCTGATCCTGATGTGATAATATATGATTCCTGCCATTATAGCAACAACGTTGAAGAGTACTGCAGCCAGCAGTTTGACGTGAACGTTAGTCTTGAGGGAGTCTGATAAGCAGTGAAGTGGAGCTGCTTGCAGAAGATTCATCTGGAAAACCTCTGCATACCTGACCAGTTTGATCATGGCATCAGGCCACTGGACGTACGAGAAACTGGAGATTGTTCCTGAAGTGACTTGGTAGAATCCAATCAGGATCTTAAGTCTGGCTGTCATGATATCAGAGAGAGATCTCCCACTTGACTTGTTCTTCTTGTCTCTTATCAGCAAGACAATCAGACCCACCACAATCACAATGACCAGTATGATCTGGGTTACTATCCAGGGTAGGGTAGGGCACTTGCGGCATACCGATGCGAACGTGTAAAAACGTCTACTGCACACCGCACACAAGGGACCCTCATAGCCGACAGAACATTCCGAGTCTAGACCACCTTTGCACGCCGATGCAGTAGGACATGCATAGGCTTTAGGGAGACCTTGAGTATAGTGAGTCAGACTTTTGTTATGTGATTGGCTGATGACTTGTAGCTCTGCAGAAAAGTTCAGGTACATGTGCTTAGTTTCGGTAGAATTCCACTTCCAGTAGAAACCAGGTAACAGGTTGATTGTCTCGTTTGTACATTGGTATCCTCGTGTACATGGGAAACAGGACTCAAAGCGATGTACGCGGTAATGGTCGTCGCGGCAAAAACAGGCTCTAAACAAAGCTGGGAGACCGGAACGCGTTCCTGGAAAATATCGACGAAGATAAAAAAGTTTGCATTCGAAGAATACCTTTCATATATATTTCTATTATATCAACCATTGATTACATGAGTTGTTGATAATTGTCTACCTTCTGGACATGTCTGACAGTCAGCTCTTTGTACTCCTGGTGAATTGTGTGGACTGACAAAAGTTCCCACTGGACACTGTTTACACCCCAAACCATGAGAAAGAATCTTGTATTGTGCCTGCTCATCTTGATAGAAACCACCTGGTTTCGAAAAAAAAGTTACGAATAAGGTTATTTACCACTCACCGTTGCAAGGGAAAGGATTTAATAATCCGTGAAAGGTTTTCTGAAGTTTCTGAAAAAATTGTGGAATGGACCGTTTTCTGATATGTGTGATGACGTCATTACTCGTACGTAATTTATGACGTCATATTTCATATTTAAAAAAAAAACAAGCTTACGTTTGGTCGGTTTGATAAATAAGTGAAATTATAGCCGGCAGGAATTGGAACAAAGTTAAGCATGGGGTTTTACCAGTTTAATCAGGGTATTGTGGTGGTAGACCATGAGAAGCCTTGAACTTCAAGAATTGAATTGATCACGAGGGCCAGTACTTACTACCTCTTTAATTTACACTTCGTAGACGATGCATATTTGTGAACGGACCCAGACGTTTAGGTCTTACTTTCATTGTGTACCTTTAATGACAGAGAAGATCGGATATTGAATAAGAGCTAGGACGACAACTTACCTGCTGAACATTTCTTGCAAAAATCTCCGTGTTTGAAGGTTCCGTACGGACACGGAAAGCAAATATACTGGTTTCGTGCAATTTTTTTAACGATGTATCCTCTTTCGGCATAAAAGTTTTTTATATCTTCGTCACAAGGAAATGCAGGTGTTTGCGATGCGAGCTTCTGAAAACTGTCAAGAAAATGATTACAGAAAATACAATTAATGAAATTAAAGTGATATATAAGGCCCTGTGCCGAACCTATTGTTTGACTTCATTTGCATTAGATTCGGCACATGTGAAATTCGACGTCTAAACCGGGGCTAAGGTTTTTTAATTTTTTTATATATCTTCTTTTTATTTATTCATTTGTTTTCCCATTCACAATTACCTATAATATTTATTAATTTGGCAAGAGAGTAACAAGAATATAGAATTATAAAATCCGTTACTTACACTTGTATGATAATATTAATAGACATTGAGGCTATCAATGTGGCAGGAACAATCCTCTGCAAATTAGTTTCTGCTAAATTTCTAATTAAAAAAATACGATATTGATGACGGTGGTGATGATGATGCTCTTATCATTTTGATAATAGAATAATGATAATGATAATGATAACAATAGTAATAACGAAACTACCAGCTTTCTCATAGTATTCTATGTTAATGAAGACCAGCTAGAGGGAGCTTTACTGGCAAGGCAGTATAGTAAGAAGTTTATATATAGTTTACTTCGTTTGGGTTCTTTCTCTGCGAAACATGATCTTTTGGCTAACGTTGCCCAGCTCTGAGCATGCACCAACTACAGTAGTCTCCTTTGCAGCCGTTTTTAGTTTTCGTTCCATTCCCCCGCGGTCTATTCATGGACCGCGGGGGAATGAAACGAAAACTAAAATTGGCTGCTAAAGAGACTACAACTACAGGCGTCTTGTTTATTTGATAGAAATACGTTTTGTATTGCTTAAATACTTCTTACACATATTGAAGACTAGACATCAATCTGAATGCGCCATCTTCGATGATTTCCAAAGGGTTTGAAGAAAGCCAGCTAAACCAAGGAAAATAGTTTAGTAATTTAACACTCTTGATACCATAAAAATCTCAACGCGAGAAACACTGAGAGTCCTTTTCGATATTCAGTTTCCACTACTTCTGTACCGTATCACAGAGCAGTTTGATAAGAATGACCTATCTGATTTTACCGCCTGGAAATGATTCTGAATCTCGAGGCTAGCTTTATTATTTGAAGTCGTGCACTGGTAACAACGTGAAAATGAATTTTAATAATGTGTTTTTATCCGCCGTGCCTTACAGTATCGTCAGTTGTGATAAGCGTCCAAAAGTTGAGTTTCTGATTCTCCTTATAAGGTTATGATCCAAGAGTCTGCGAAAGTCAGAAAATTGGTGTTAGGAGCTACATTACTATTTTGTTTATTTTTCTATGAGCGAATCCTTTATGATACTCTCTCTTTCCCTCTCTCCCCCTCCCTCGACCAGATTCAATTGTTCTTTCCTCCTGTCGTCGCTGCCATCACGTGATTGTTCAAAACCACTATTAACTATGGTTGAATGACTTACAAAAGAGAGACATCTTTTGCCTCATAGTTTTCAAAAGCCCCATCTTCGATATCTTCTATTTGGTTATGCGGTAGAGCACTGGAATAAAAGTTATAATACAGAGGAGTTGAGTTTTGAGTTGAATTCATTATTCATTTTTGATTTGATGTACTTTCATGATGTGAGGAAAAACACAATGAAAACAACAGCTAGGGCGGTGAATCTGAATCTGAACCTGAATCAAAATAGGGGCCAGTATTCTACAATCAATCTAAAGTATATGTACTTTATAACACATAACAAAAACCTTACATGAATTCTCCTTTTTTTAATGGAGCAATAAGCCGGCGACCCCCTTTGGAGTCTACTCTTTCCAGGAGTTCACGATACGTGCTGTGAACAAATAAAAGCATGGTTTCGTAGTTTGTCTACACTTCATTATCTTACTACCACTACTCAGATAACAATAGACAAGAGAGTATGAAGTAAGACAGCACATCTCCCATACATAGGTATATTATCCCCATGAAAATTATTCAAAAATCTATTTTTAGCTCCGCACGAAGCTATTTTTAGCTGCGCGCGCAGCCTGAACTGAATCAGCAATCCCACAAAATATTTCAGGCTCCGCGCGGAGCTAAAAACAGATTTTCTAAAAATTATCATAGGGCACGGAGATGTGCTCTCTTACATCATACTCTCTTGCGATAGACCTTTTTCAAAAATGGCGGCCGAAAATTCAAATGAGTTAAAATTATAAACCAATATATGAAATATAAACTTTTACTTTAGTAATATAACCCTAGGAAGATTCATTCTGTCATGATCTGCATGGTTATATTATGGTTATGTGTTTGTACCATATGTTTATAGACTTGATTATGGTAATGATCGTGGTATTTCATATATACTTGCCTTCGATCATAGTAAAAATGTTCTTGCTTGATACTAGGAATATTGTTTCTTTCGATAATTCTGAAGTCGAAAAGATAGCAAGAAGACAATAACAAACAAGGACGATGTCGTATCTTCAAAATGCTAGTGTTTACCTACTTTTATAAGATCATCATACTTTATACATTAATCGTTTTTACACCTACAGTAACGTAGGTAAAAAGATAGGAAGAAGGAGGGGGGTGGAGGCGAAGGAGGGGGGGGGGGAGGGGGAGCTGTTGTGATTCACAAAGAAACATCATTCAAAGCAGACAAAAACTCATCAGTAGTCGACAAATGAGTTAAAAGTAAAAAGGGTTTATAGACAGAGATCTACTCTACTCACAGTGATCGACTCATTCTAAACGCATTTTTTTCGATATGCTTTATGTTGTTTCCAACCAATGAGCTAAAGTACAAAATGATAATAATAATAATAATAATAATAATAATAATAATAATAATAATAATAATAATAATAATAATAGTATGATGATGATGATGAAGATGATGAGTCTTGAATTGCATGAGTCAACAAAATAGAGCATACGTAGACATTAATTTCCGTCACGTGATACGCAAGCTCCGCCCTCTCTTAATTACTTGGCAACGTAGACTTCTTGGTACTATTGCACAATTTCAGTGTTCATTTTCTCGGGGAGGAGAAACAAAGGTAACCCAGTAACAAATGCAATAAACAATACAATGCTACATACAGTATTCCAAACATGTAAAACCCAACAAGCGCTTTAGACTTGATCGTAGTGATGTTGTTATCATGAATTTCTCTGTGAAATCATAATAATAATGATAATAATAATGATAATAATAATAATAATAATAATAATAATTTATTAACTTATATTGCGCAAGAATCAACATTTCTGTTTTCTACTGCGCATTACAAACTAATGAGAAATAAATAAATAAATAGCTAGTACTAAATAATCAAAATTGAAATTAAGTAAATGCTTATCATTGTCTTTACAATCTACTGCCAAAAAAAAACATTGTAATATACATCATATAAGAGAATTAGGGAAAGAACCATGGCATCTGATTACTGATCTGGTTAGTAACTACAGTTAACCTGGTGGAAAAATACGCGATATTTCAATTCAATAACATTTGGTATTCAGTGGTATTCACTAATTTATACAGTTTACATACAGTTTATCAAATAAGGAGGCCACCAAAAACCATGGATCGATAACCATCAGCTCATTGTTATGAAGAATTCTGAAAAATGAGACATGACATTTAATACTGATTTGTCACGCCTCTAGTTGCCTGTGAACAGAGCGAATCCTCACTTCGTGTGAAATTGAAATGTTTGAACATTCTGGAAAAAAATGCGTAGGCACTATATTTTTAGAGTGTCTATCAAATCTGGCGGTTTAGTTTGGAAATAATAATAATTAATAATAATAATTATGTTTTATATATAGCGCCAGTTCCGTATAGTTCCACCGACAGCGCAAAATCACTTCTACATGTAGGTATAATACGATGGCACAGTTTTACAGGATATCACAGGACTTCTCATTTCAGAGATGTAAAGGTTTAAAATTCAAAATTGCAAATAAGATGACGTCAAATGACTCATGGTCACAGCGATTGAAACGAGCGAGGTTGGCTTTTGCTCGCCCGGTTTAGGCAGCAATCGTGTAAAAAAAAACAATTGATGAATTAAAATATTTGCATGATATTATTCGTTTTTTCACTCAAAATAATCGAAGAATAAAACCATTGTCGCAACCAAATGCTATAATTATTTTAGAATTCGATTTACTAGCTGGATGGAGTCGGTTGGATTACTCGTAAGGAACAGAAATAACACTGAATGCTGATCGATGAAAACATAATGTGCAGTGGCAATTAAATAACATTTCGTATACTTACAATTCCTGTAGCATTAAGCCTCCTTGTTCGAGAAAATATTTTTGTTTTAACCTCTGAATTCTGTATCCTTTGATTGAGCTAAAAACACAACGTATTCTCAATAAAATGATTTAGTATAAATACAAAGGTGATTATACAAAATCGCGCGCTCTGATTGGTTTTCTATCTCGGATTATCAGCCGATAATCACCTTTTCGGACAAAATGGCTGTCAGCGTGACCGTCGCGCTTTTAAAAAATAAAATATTTTCACTTTCAATGTTGTTTCCTTCTTTCTTTTTTGAAATAATCACCTTTTTATTTATACTAAAACAATTATTCACCTCAGGCTCAGTGATTATCGATGAATATTTACCTCGCAGCTCGAAGACTCGCCGCTCGGTAAATATATTGAGTGAAGGGAGAGACCTAACAAATTCTAATCACATGTGTTGTCGAGTCCGCAGGAATCAGCTAACCCAAGACTCTCTCGTATCTAGTCCTTTATGACCACCCCACCCCACACAGAATGCCACTAAGCAGGGTGTCTAAGATGGGCAAACGTTATACGCCCAGCCGACTAAATGTGTCTATTATTGTGTATCTAACGGTTGAACTTACATAGCTTGAAGAAAGAGCGGTAATTGGAGTAGGTAGTCCTCCCCAAAATCCACCATGTTTTCGGTATTCTGAAAAGACCTGGAATCAAAAAAATCTGTATAATTTTGATACTGGGCCAAAATCACTGATATAAAATGCTGGCACTATTTGCTTTACATAAATTCTCAGGTGATCGTACTGTTGTAGTTCACATCTTACTGAGCAAGTAGAGTGAAATCACTAAACCCATGAAATAAAAATTACTTGTCAAAGTGTAATAGTCAAATAGACACAAAAGAAAACAATGGAATTAGGGTCTACTAAAGTGCATTAGACTAATATCTAGTTAACAGGTTTAGTAAGTAATTTCAGTCTATTCCATTCCTAAGAACTAGTAAGATATGAAAATATACAATATGCTGAAACCTTTCTGATTGGTACGTAACACAAAAATGCGGTAAGATGACAATGAATATTGAGATTGGCGCAATACAAGTTAATAATAATAAATATTATAGGCTTACAAAGTTCTCGTTGACATGTGAATGTTTTGCCAGACTTCCGTCAAGTTTGCATTGATACAAGAAACTTCAAGACTTTTATCAGAACACTGACAGCCAGAAGGACAGGAAAAATCTGTGTAATCGGAAAATCGTGTTACATATGTGCAATGATGCCTGAATTTTTGGATTTTTTAATATCACTTTTTTTAGATACCGTCGTAATCGCTCAGAATTTAGGCTTAGCTGAATTCGAATATTCTTGTTTATCACCGCTATCTTAACATTAATTTGATTAAATTTTACATTTTTATAAACTTCAATCTAAGCAAACTGAAAATATCTTGTATGAATTTCATAATAATCAAACTTAGGAAAAGTTAGTTTAACGGCCGCTCAAAAATGTTCGGTGCGGTCGTTTGAAAACAGGAGGGAAACACCTTGAATCATTATTAACATACCTTCTCTGCAGATTAAGTGAAATTGTGTCAAACTGGTAGAGTAGAACGAAGATGTTATCGTATAATTACAAGCGAGTAAAGACTGCTCGTTTCCTTGACAACGCACTTTGCCCAACCCAATCTTCCGATCTGGGATATCACTATTACTACTTTCCTCAATGAGGAAAACCGCTGGTAGACCAAGCATGCGGCAAATCACATTTCCCGCTTTTACCAAGAGGTTATCGGTGTTAATAAACCCTGTTTGCAAGTCGAGGTGTCCCTGAATGCCATTAAAATACACCTGGATGATTCCATCTTGTTTGGTCATTCCTTTACTGAGCTGGAAGGTAACTGTAACAGAGAAAAAGTGTTAGTCCATACAGTTCATATCTTCTTGCATGTCGAGTAAGGAAAGGTTTTGGTAGGCTAGATTAAGGCTCAGGTCAAACGTCGAATTTCACATGAGCCGTACGCATTGAATAATAATGATATAATAGTATTTTATTCAGGACGCAAATTATCAGTGACATAGAATAAAACATATAAGAGAGCCAAAGCAGAAACTAACACGCAGCTAAAATAAATAAATTAAATAAGCATCCTGAAAGGAAGTTTGGAGGTTAGCCCTATGTGAGAACTCCCGAAAACGCGAAACGTACACACAAACGAAGCAGCAGCAGTGATCTATGATCTATGTTCCATTGAAAACAATGGATAATAAGGCGGTCATCTTTAATGTCATTAGGTTCTGCTCAATGTATTCGGCCTAATATTACTTACTGTTTAGCTGTCCACAAGCTACTGATGCTTTTCTACGCAGATCATCTACAGTGTAACGATTCTTGTTTCTCAGCCCTGGGTAATCACAGTCCAGTAAAGAACTCTCGTTTCCTAAGCACTTTACGTGATCTACCCACAACGCTTCCGCACGATTTACCCAAATAGTTAAAGGAGGCGCATCATGAGGTCCTTCAATACCCAGCATTCGACACACTACGTCCCTTGCTTTCTTATCCCAGTTGTTGACCCCAATTGGTGCTTTTACACCGTTGACAGATAACAGAACTCCCCCTATGACTTGTGTTTTGTTTGAGGGGGTCGCACCAATTTCAATTCTTGCTTCTGGAAAAGAAAAAAAAAAGACGGAACCTCAGATAAACAATGTTGGGTTAAAGTGCTTGAGTTTATTAATTAGTTCTTCGAAATTTTATCAATTTATGAAGCAAAGCCTTTGGATAGACGAGTAACACAATAGCCCACTTCCAAGATATGCTTTGCTTGTCACGCACAAAGTTTCAATATGAGGCTCAGTGCTAAATACTCAGTGATTCATGACAGGAGAAAAGAATGAATTTAATTTAGCACGGAGCCTCGTACTGAAACCTTTATGTGTGACCAGCGAAGCATATCTCATTTCAAACTGGTGTGGCATAAACAAGATTTCTACGTTTCACTTGTACGCATTTCCGGGACAAGAAAAACAAAGAAAAGAATCAGCTACAGTTTCATCCACAGATTAAAGCAAATAAGAAATCCTTTGAATCACAATGCCGAAGATCTATAGTGGAAAAGGAGGTACCTTTAATATTCCCACAGATTATTCCTGCATATCCATTCCTGTTAAATGAATACTGTCCGTTAGTTGACATAAGACGAATGTTGCAATCAAATATGGATGCCTCGTCTCCTGTGCATCCTTCAATCTGAATCAGCGTGTATCTTGTTGTAGTAGGAAATATGGAACCTTCTGGTGCTGCTGTTGCATTAGGAAAACCCAACATTCGACAGACAATGTTCGCTGATTGGATGGTCCATCCTCTGTTGTAAGCCACTTTGTACCACTGTCCATCAACAAACACTTCTACTCGACCTGATGAGTTGTACTTAGTGCCTACAATCTTGACTGACACTAGAAAAAGAACAAATATTACAATATGATGAAGAAGTTGTTTAGAATAGAAATACATCGATCTGTATACCTTCAGTTCCAAATCACTGTACATATTGGGCTAGATTATTGTTCATCTATATATATAGCAAATCAGTAATGGCCATGGACCATGGGACCGTTTGAGCACGTCATGGCCCCTGCATGATACAGAATTCCTATATCATGTCTAGGAACTAGAAACTAGATATGACGTCATGTCATTGCCTTGGAATCAGCTGGTCTAAAAGTAGACCAAAACCATGCCGGTTTCGATTGGCTTGAGACTATTCCTCATATTTGTATACCACGGTTGTTGTTTGTTTGTTTGTTGTATGCTTTTGTTGTCTCACTACTCACAGCACTTGGGAAACAAAACAGCCCACTGGTTTCCTTCTACGCATGTCAACACTTTTAACCCAAAACTGGAATATCCCGGATCACAGGTCACGTGACAGGCATCGTCTGAACAGTTTAGGTTTCCATCCTTGACGTTCAGTGACGAACACTGGGACACTGAAAAAAAGGATCGAAAAGATTGGGAAGTGAACCTTACAGAATAATCCTAATGTGTATGGTGGTTGTTTCTTCAGTTCTCAAGAAGAGAATGCATGCGTAATGCTAAATGTAATGATGAGCCACGTCATGTGCCTGACTGTTTATGTGGAAAATCACCGAGACAAGACGAAGGATTACGCGAGAATAATTCAGTTTTATGTTTCATATGCATGAGACTTCCGTGCCCTATATAATAGAGGACAAACAGCTTATAACGACACTAGTGAAAAACGTTTGCGCATGCGTGCCTTTCCGCACGCTTTCCAAGAATTTGCTAGAGTTTTAGTGAGAAAATAAATGCTTGTTTTCTCCGAGTATACAAAAACTTTCGCGGGTATACTTTTGTGAGACCAAGAGACTGTATTAATAAAGGCAATATGAAAGAATTAGCCTTAAGTTTCAAGAACTGCCTTTAAGTCTTGGCATTTTGTAAAGGCTATTCTTCAGGCAAGTTGAAAGTTAAATTTGCATATTTTTACAATAGCAAGAAGACACTTTTGACTAATTAATCATATCCAATTTGAAATCATTAGCAAATCCTGCAATCTGATTGGCTACAAAGTGTGCGATTTAAGCATTAATTGCACTATTTTGAATCATTAATTGCATCATTTTGTCAAACAATCACTTTTGAAGCTACATATAACTGTTGAGTATCTTAATATATTAAGTTTCAAAATGGAAATGATTAATAGGTAATAGAACTGAGTGTCTTGCAATTTTGGGCAAAAATCACATTCGTGATTAACAAATTGCACTCCCGCTGCGCGGTCGTGCAATTTTGTAATCACTCTTGCGATTTCAGCCCAAATTGCACTCCACTCAGTTCTATTACGATTATTAATTGCATGCGGACTTAGAGCATGCGCAGACAATTTTCACGCGTGTCGCTTATAACTATATCGAAGTTTCAAGCAGTGATGACGGCGACAGTGAATGATAATGTTTTACACAAAACGCATGAAATTAAGCCACACTTCTTTTTTCGGGGAGAAAATTTTGTGATGCAGCCTTGATGATTTTTATTTAAAATTAACATATATCAAGAGTGGGTTTGCTGCTGTTACATCCCTAGTTATTAGTTTATCGCCTAGTGTTTCCCGACATGAATAAAATCCCACGTAAACTGAACACTCCATGCAGTATAAATTAATTACTGAAACCTGAACCAATTATTCCAAAAAAGTAAAGTAAAGAAAATACCTTTCTGTTGCTTCAATGCTCTATATTTCACTGTAACCCCTGCTTGATACCTTCCTTGGACACTTTTCAGCCACAGATGGCGTCCACTAGATATTACCTCTCGATCAAATGAATGTATCGTCTTTGAAGAACAGTAGGGTGAAACACCATCATATGCAAGAACAGTCTCATCGAAGGTTTTCCTCATGAAAATCAGCTTGATGCTATAACCATTTGGTGCTGTCAGGAACCAATCACATTGCTTCGATCCTCTATATGTATCAAGGTAGCCATCTGTTCGTTGCGTGACAGTCACTTTGATAGGATGGCTAAAAGATTTTCTTATGTCACATCGTTGACAACATCGAGCAGCTGCTTAAAGAATCGATCCGCAAAGTAAAAAAAAGTTAAATTCTTACCAAAGGACCGATATTAGTTTTCTAGTCGTTGAGTACTTATTTTCCTCCTCCTCCTCCTCCTCCTCCTCCTCCTCCTCCTCCTCCTCCTCCTCCTCCTCCTCCTCTTCCTTTTCCTCTTCCTCTCTCTCTCTCTCTCTCTCTCTCTCTCTCTCTCTCTCTCTCGCTCTCTCTCTCTCTCTCTCTCTCTCTCGTTCACTATTTACTCTCGTGTCGGACCTGCCTGTCTCCCTCCTTACTTATCTACCTCACCTACCTCACCTACCCAATAAACGCTCATGACAAACCAACATACTTATTAAACTTCCAAAATTACCTTTCTACCTACCTTCACCCGTCCCTAAACTCCCTCCTTTCCTCCTTACCTACTTGACTTCCTTCCCTCCCTCCTTCCCTTGTTACTTTGGTTGTTTGTTTAGTTCTCTGTATGTTTTTTGCTTCCTTGCTGGCTTGTTTGTTTGCCTTTCAGCCGTCTTGTTGGTTTGCTCACTTCTTTATTTACTGAAATCGTTTCGGATCTTGTTTCCGTTTGTTTTCTCATTTTCAAGTTCATATACTAGTAAATGCGCATTTCTAACAAATTATCGTACATTCATTTTCAACACCCTAGTCAGTGACGTGCTAGGCAGAGAAAAGATCTTGTAGGTTTCGAAGTCCAGAAATTAAATTCGCTTTTGATGTTTGTAAAATTACTGGCACAATAATGCGGCAAACTATCATGTCAGTAAAGATCGTCATTCTCAACATATTGGTTTCTTTAATACTTTGGCATACCGTATCACTTTTTGTAATTTGTTTTCTTCGTATTTCGCCGCAGCTGTCAGTGACAATCATATTGACATTAAAAAAACAATCATGTAAAAAAAAATGTTCCCCATTAATTACACTTCAATCGAGAAAAACAACCGTGTCATGTTCAGTAAGATTAAAAACTCCGACGAATTCAATCAACAATTTGAACTACACATCGTCTTTTGATATTTCAAACTATCGCAATTCAAATTGTCTTTCTTTACCATTAAACTCTCATTTTTTTTCAAAACTTTTTGTGCACTATTCTTGGTGCTTCATTAGGTAATATAATCTTTTATTTCGTCTTAAAATCGTTGAACATTGTTTTCAAGATCCGTAAAATCTATGATCGGAAGAGTGTCGGACGGTCAAAGCCGACAACACACTTTTTTCACTACTTTTTTCTTCGAACTTCGCCGGTTTATGAATGATTTAACTTTCCTTTTACTGATACTTTTAAAAAGTTGGCTAGGATGTCTCAGGATCATTTATAAGCTTTATTTTTATGTGTAGAAAACAGTAGAATGTTTCTTACCTTTCAAGTTCACGTGACTGCATTGCCATAGAGCAAGGAAAACCACGACCATAACAACACCACAGAAATACATTGATCGGGCGCCAAGAATTCTTGGTCCTTTCTCAGTCATAGGCTTAACCAAATATTTACTGCAATTCTCATTATTCTGCGAACTCCGAAATTTCAATGGCTTGTTGTGAAATTGATTTTTGGCTGCCGTCAATCAAAACTAATCAGTCGGTACCTTTTATATTTTTGACTGGCGGCAGTGAAAAAAAAAAGATTCCAACGGGCAACTAGCAATATGGGATTTTTACTGTGTTAGTTGGAGGGCAAAAATAAAATTTAGTTAATTAATTTCGAAACTTATTCTGTGTTTTTTTTTTAAGCAGGAAGACAGTACACTACACTTCTCGTTATCAACAGCTGTTCCTGACTGATTATATAGTAAAATGAACCGTGTAGCCTCAGTGGTTTTCTGCCAGTTTAATAATGATAACTATTACAATTTGTATAGGATATCACTCGTGGTATTTATGCAAAATATCGCGGCACTACAAACCATTTCTGTATTACCTATACCAATTATCGAGAAAGTTGACTATTTTTTCTTCATCTTACCTTGATATATTTTCTCGCCTTACTAAAGTAACACGCGCTCCCTTCTTCTTCAATTTTTACAGTATTTTTAAGTTGATTTTCAAGTTCATATAGTAAGAATACTATTATCGAAGCCGCTGATGAGTTATTTTAAAGTTTGCTATATCACTCGGCATCACAAAGAAGTATAGCCAGTATTTATTTGCTATTAACATAAATAATAAGTTGTACATGCAGGTACGTAGGGTAATTTAATGATTCCAAAACCCACGTTTATTATTATCGAAGCTGCTAATGAGTTATTTTAAACCGCTGAGTTTGCTATATTTTAAATTAGAAATCATCACAAAGAAGTATAGCCAATATTTATTTGCTATTAACATACATAATTGTCGTTGTGCATGCAAGTACGTAGGATAATTTAATGATTTTGCTAAAACCAACGTTCAACCCGGACACAACTGGCGGGTCTTCTAGGATCATTCATCGACGTCGGTGCGCATTCCTCAAGCAGAGTTTTTAGAAAAAAGCGAATAATACATTGCAGTAATTTAGCGCCATGCATCAAAGTGTGTTCTCTCTTCTTGGTATAAAGATCAAAAAAAGGAAAATTCATGATGTTTCGTAAAAGAATAAATAGACATTAAGAATTAATGATTTGAAATATACGATGTAATCTGATGCCATTAATGGCCGGCTTCGTTTTCATGCACGATATTTTAGTTTGCAGTTTCCTCTTCTTAGTCTTTCACTCCTTGTCCTTGTCCTTGTCCTTGTCCTTGTCCTTGTCCTTGTCCTTGTCCTTGTCCTTGTCCTTGTCCTTGTCCTTGTCCTTGTCCTTGTCCTTGTCCTTGTCCTTGTCCTTGTCCTTGTCCTTGTCCTTGTCCTTGTCCTTGTCCTTGTCCTTGTCCTTGTCCTTGTCCTTGTCCTTGTCCTTGTCCTTGTCCTTGTCCTTGTCCTTGTCCTTGTCCTTGTCCTTGTCCTTGTCCTTGTCCTTGTCCTCCTTGTCCTCCTTGTCCTTGTCCTCCTTGTCCTTGTCCTCCTTGTCCTTGTCCTTGTCCTCCTTGTCCTTGTCCTCCTTGTCCTTGTCCTCCTTGTCCTTGTCCTCCTTGTCCTTGTCCTCCTTGTCCTTCTCCTTGTCCTTGTCCTTCTCCTTGTCCTTCTCCTTGTCCTTCTCCTTGTCCTTCTCCTTGTCCTTCTCCTTGTCCTTGTCCTTGTCCTTGTCCTTCTTCTCCTTCCTCTTCCTCTTCATCGAGCTCAATGGAAAGTCCAGCTGGGCTCATTTCCAGCTCTGGTTTTTCAGTACCAATGTTCATGTCTTGGTAATTCTTTAGATCAGTATCGCTTTCTACACCAGAAATGTCACTCCCTGCTTGGCTTATGGTCAGGAAGAGATACATACAGCACGAGACAGAACATTGTGGGTTCTTCCTGATGACCTGCACAGTCTGCACAAACGTCACCATATAATTGACTGCGAAACAAGAAAATAAATAAGAAACAAATAGAAAATGTCAGCAATAAAGAAAACGGAAGGATAGGGAAGATTTTGGTCTACACCGACTGTGCCATGAAGCCTCTGGTAATTCAAATTCTCAAGGATATGCAATTATAACATGCAACTAAAAATATGTATTCTATTGTTTTACTAACCAGTCATGATGGCGATGACAGCAATATTAGCAATCATCAGTACGGCTGTTACAAAAGCTTCATCAACCTGGGTATTAACACTTGAAGACAGACTGTCACTAGGGATCTTCAGCAGCATCCCAACGATCATGTTCACCATGGTAGCCAATAGTGACGTCAACTGCAGCCAATGTTCAAAGGTGTCTGTGATTGGCTTGTAGTAAGCAAACAGCACGGCATATATTCCTGATATTATGGCTGTTACACCAAGGTATGTACGACTTTCAGCGTTAGCCAGTAGAATGACTGATGTCAGGAGAACTTTACGCACCAGTTCGATGATCTCCCAAAACCACACATTACTGGCGTAGTTCTCATAGACGAATTTCAACCCTTCCACGATACCATCATGCTTTGTTTGGCTTCTCTCCTCACGGGAAGCGTACTTTCCTCCGTTGTAGTAGTATTTCCAAAGTAGGTAGAAAATGAGTGATGGAAATCCAACAGGATAGACGACAAGGACATAGGAGATAAGGCTCTTGACCTTGAACTTCTTGCTTCCACATTCTACAGAGTAGTCAGATTTTAGGTAGGACTTGCAGAACTTCTCGTCTGTCGAGGTGCAGACTTTCTGGCAAGTCTCGGGGAGAACCTGGAAAATATAGCTGCATGTCATGGGGAACGAGATGAATAAGATCAGGAAGACCGTGCGGTAACAACGCTGTTGAAGAAGGGACTTCCCCTTGCTGGTGATTTGTCTGATCCTGATGTGATAATATATGATTCCTGCCATTATGGCAACAACGTTGAAGAATACTGCAGCCAGCAGTTTGACGTGAACGTTAGTCTTGAGGGAGTCTGATATGCAGTGAAGTGGAGCTGCTTGCAGAAGATTCATCTGGAAAACCTCTGCATACCTGACCAGCTTGATCATGGCATCAGGCCACTGGACGTACGAGAAACTGGAGATTGTTCCTGAAGTGACTTGGTAGAATCCAATCAGGATCTTAAGTCTGGCTGTCATGATATCAGAGAGAGATCTCCCACTTGACTTGTTCTTCTTGTCTCTTATCAGCAAGAAAATCAGACCCACCACAATCACAATAACCAGTATGATCTGGGTTACTATCCAGGGTAGGGTAGGGCACTTGCGGCATATCGATGCGAACGTGTAAAAACGTCTACTGCACACCGCACATAAGGGACCCTCATAGCCAACAGAACACTCAGAGTCTAGACCACCTTTGCACGCCGATGCAGTAGGACATGCATAGGCTTTAGGGAGACCTTGAGTATAGTGAGTCAGACTTTTGTTATGTGATTGGCTGATGACTTGTAGCTCTGCAGAAAAGTTCAGGTACATGTGCTTGGTTTCGGTAGAATTCCACTTCCAGTAGAAACCAGGTAACAGGTTGATTGTCTCGTTTGTACATTGGTATCCTCGTGTACATGGGAAACAGGACTCAAAGCGATGTACGCGGTAATGGTCGTCGCGGCAAAAACAGGCTCTAAACAAAGCTGGGAGACCGGAACGCGTTCCTGGAAAATATCGACGAAGATAAAAAAAGTTTGCATTCGAAGAATACCTTTCATATATATTTACATTATATCAACCATTGATTACATGAGTTGTTGATAATTGCCTACCTTCTGGACATGTCTGACAGTCAGCTCTTTGTACTCCTGGTGAATTGTGTGGACTGACAAAAGTTCCAACTGGACACTGTTTACACCCCAAACCATGAGAAAGAATCTTGTATTGTGCCTGCTCATCTTGATAGAAACCACCTGTACATGTGATTACATTTAGTGAACTTTTCATGTACACAACATTAATAATGGTAATAGAACTGAGTGGAGTGCAATTTGTAGCTTATATGTAGCTTCAAAAGCGATTGGTTGACAAAATGATGCTATTAACTGATTCAAAATAGTGTGATTAATGCCTAAATCGCACACTTTTTAGCCAATCAGATTGCAGTATTGCTAATCATATCAAAATGGATATGATTAATAACTCAATACCTTTTTCAGCTTGGGCATTGTTTTCCATTTCAAGGCACGTGTATGTCATCCTATCTTTCTTTGAATTGCACTATTTTATTGTACAACCTTTACCTTCAATTATTATCGATACCTTGGAACAACCTCTGGGTTGATCAAAGTCAGAGCACTGCTAACTCATAGATCCAATTGGGATTTAGCTGGTCATGAGTTTTACGGAGGAAGGAATACCGGAGAACCCGTAGAAAATCCCTCGAATAAAGGGAGAGACCTAACAAACTCTACTCGCATGAAAACCCGAGATCCTAGTGAAGAAAAGTGAATGCACTGCTGGGTACGCCGTCCCTGAATTTCCCAATGAGCTGAGTTCACCAATGACCGGAATGAATGAATGGAATATGATTTGAAAAGTGGAACAGGTAAATCGCCGTCCAATATCATCATGTTGTGCAACACTCACCTGATGGACATTCCATGCAAATGGTCCCTTCTTTGAAGGTCCCGTATGGACAAGGGTAACCTGAGTAATCCACCACGATGTATCCTCTCTCAGAAAAAAAGGCACAGGAAGTTTTACATTCGAAAGCAGTGGTCCTTACTGTAAGCTTTCGGTAACTGCATGTTAAACAGCAAGCATTTCATTACTCAAAATCTTTCAGAAATACCCTTTTACCAGATCCCATAGATGATCTGCTAGTCCATCCAAGTTTAATTAATGTTTCCTCCGGCTAAATTCTCCCAAAAAAATTTCCATAGATTGACGACTTACACTAACAGGTCACGTGACCCTATCCCTTAAAATAGATGAACAACAGATATGAAAAGAGCACCTTGCCATTATTAGGGAGGCAGAATTTCAGTCTTAAAAAACTAGCCAAACAGGAGAAATGGATTTAAATATAAAATTGAATATTTTATAAGGATTTGTATGGGAAAATGCATAGGATGGCAAGAACTTGCCAGCCAACACTTTTCCCATACAAAACCTTATAAAATATTCGGTTTTATATTCAATGCCATTTCTCCTATAGTTAACATTATAAGCTGAAATTGCGTCCTCTAACTAATGTCAAAGTGATCTTTTCATTTCTGCTGTTAATTTTGACACATCTGCTCGTCTTAAGGGGAGGTAGGTCATGTGACCTGTTAGTGCAAGTCGTCTATTGTCGTGATGTTTTTAATACTTACATGCTTATAACTGTTGAAAATGACCATGGCATGAACATTGAAAATGTCGGAGTCAGTTTTACTGGATCAATTATTCGTAAGTTGGTGTCTATAAGATTCCTGTTGAATAGCACAATAGAAAGTAATTTTTGGATTCTATTCCTTGAATGCTTCAGTTTGTGAATTCTCTGTTGCTCCTGGCAGGGTTAGCTTTGATTTTGTGTGAAATATTGCAGTGATGTGTTATAGGAGCAGACGTAGCTCAGTTGGTTAGTGCGCGGCCTTCGGAGCTAGAGGTCCATGGTTCGATCCTCAGGATCTCCACGTCTGTTTCGACTTCTTTCTTATCCGTGTAGCTTCAGCTTCTTAAAACAGAGCACTGATGGAGAGAGGGGGTAAAGTGCGCAGGGTCGGCTTCCGTTGATACCAGCCTCGTAGCTGAAGAAACTACCGACGTTAAATATAGTTTCTTTACCTTTTTTTTTTACATTCAGTGAACGTTTTTGCCGGGAATTTCAAAGTGTTTGTATTCTTGAAGTTGTCTATACTTAATCATAAGTTTGCGATTTGTATTTGTGGATATTTAAGGCTAACCCTGAGTAAATGAGTCTGTAATCAAGTAACACAGCGTGGATATCGAAAAACGTCTATTTCGGATCGCACATCATGGATGCGGCCGGATTCCACGATTGGATTGCCAGTTAATATTCCACCACTAAGAGCCAAAATTTCATGGGGTTTGTTAACATTTTCTTACAAATTCACAAGGTTAAAGCTTGATCCGAATGCTCCGTCTTCAATGATTTCCAAAGGGTTAGACGAAAGCCACCTGAAATATGCATTAGAGGCTTTTCAAAATAGCACAAAACTCGAAAACAAGTAAACTAGTTACATATACTGCATGACAGTTAGTCGAGACTACTCAAACGACAACTTACAGCACTTGCAACATGAACAGGCCCTGGAAAGCCCACTTTTTGATTCTCTTTATGAGGTTATGTTGTAACAGTCTGATGAACAATAGAGAAAACAATAAGATATTTCATTTTGGCCATTCACTCGCACGGCATTGTGTATGCAATCAAGGGGTATGCTATAGTTGTGGATTTGGGTCACAGGGTACCCGTGCACCCTCCATTTCCCGGCCCAAAAACTGGGCCAAGTTGTCAATGCATGTACTGTGGGGCTGACTAGCACTTTCACTCACACTTGGTCGTGTCTTGTAAAAAACGTTTTCCTTTTACAATAACTATGATTATGTTTTTCTTTTTCAGATTTAGGATATATAATATTTGGTGCATGTGTTCACGAATTTGTCCAGTGAAAATTCCGCCCTGAATCCCTGCCTGAATAAACTGTTCCTGATGAAGGTAAGCTAATTCCTTTTTCCAGTTTCTGTTAGACTATATAAGTAGGGAAATCAGTCTGCCATAAATTAGGCTTTTCCTTCTTTATACTGAAGAATGAGAAAAGTCGTTTCGTTTTGCAAAGTGCAGTAGCCGTATATAGCTACTATAGTTTGGGAAATCGGCGAATTTTGTTTCGCCAAGTGACTCCGTCGACTGAGATCACTGAATCACACCATTTGTTTATTCGCTTGTTGGTCAGTATACTGCTCAAGACTTACACAATTGCAGCTGCAGAAGCATGGTCGATAAAAGCAGCATTTTCTATTTCTTGTATTTTGTTGTGTGGTAAAGCACTAGAAAGAATAACGGAAACACTGGATGAATACCAGAAAAGATTTATCTGAAAAAGTTTCATGTTAGCCTGTGAACCAGATATATGTATTAATTAAAGTTCTATAGTCCTACATTCTATCTTCCATTGAACCATCGAACGTCCAGAAAGTCATTTTAGGAGCTTTCATTCATATCTATCAATATTAATATCGCTTTCTAGTATCTTACATTAACATCATTTGTGTGATATGTCCAAAGCTAAAACCTCCAAAAGAGTTGAACTTGCTTTGATGCCATTTCGGGAGTCTCATCCAGGCTTCATATTTCGAACTATGAAAAGAAAAGAAAATACTAGTTTGCTCATCATCAATGAATCAGCATGATTGTATGTTGAATGTGAAACAATTCACCCAAAGATCGGCAATAACTAACTGGGGGATACTTCGGGTCGTTTCATACGGGGATGCTCCGCCCAGACTCTCGACCCCTTACCCTTTTCTATACCAAATTTCAGCAAAAAAGTACCCCTTTTTTATACCTTTTTGCCTGAAAAGGTACCCCTTTCATATACCTTTGAAGAAAATCTACCCCTTTTTATACCAAAACTCACAAATTTCCACCCCTTTGCTATACGTGCGGCCTGAAAAAAGTACCCCTTTCGGGCGGAGCATCCCCGTATAGTCCATTATAGGGAGTACCCCCCCCCCCCCCCGGGTAACTGACCAACCGACTAAACAGACCAAATGGAAATGTGCATCAAAGTTCATTTCAGGTCACCGAGCTCTATTTAAGTATCCAAAGCAATAGGTGGCCTTAGTCGGGCCTACACAAGAAACATGGACACATATTTTGCGTTATCCATTGATTGTGTAATTGAGTGGGTCAGAAAAAGGAGCTGGTATTAAGGCGATGTTTTGGTTCTCTGAGAATGATCCCAAGGTTCTGGACGTACCCAAAATAAAAGTGTTCCTTTTTGACTGTAGGAATATCATTTCCTTCGATGATCCTAGGGTAAAATGTACATGGATATGATTAATGATGTTACTGCATACCTCATTCTTTACTGTAAAAATACGATCCTAGGCGGACCATTAAATATGCTGATAAGCATTATCATTTTATTAGATGCATCTCAGTACTATATTGTAAAACATTAGCATAACATACGCCCTTTGCACTAAATAATTGTTGTTGACTGGCAAACAATTTGGGATTCGCTTATGTAAACAAAAGGGTATTAGCTTACAGTGAGCTTTGGAAGCCAAAAGCGCCTTTTTCAATGACTTTGATGTTGTTCCTGATTAATGAGCTAAAAGGAAAATTGATGAATATTTAGCTAAAATTATTCTTAAGATCACGTTGAAAAAGTATCACGTTGATATTGTTGGTTATGACGTCATACACGTTAATAGAGGATTCGCACCATCACGTGATAGCAGCCATAACAGCCTGAGGCAGGAACAAATGAATCTGGTCTTAAACAAATTTTCGATGGTTTAGCATAGTATGTCCGCTTATTTACCACGGCTCTCGACCAATCAGCTCGCGGGATATTTCATGGTAAAAAAATCTGGTTTACATGAGAAAGAATTCAGTTTCCCGAGGAAAAAAGACTCTGTTGTTTTGCCTCCTGTCACATGGCTTCCATCACGTGCTGTTTCAAAGCCTTTATAATTGATGTATTGCTCTACATACATTCCAGAGCAGGACATCATCCCAGCAAAGGCTTTCGACTTGATTGTAGTGATGTTGTTATCACGAATTTCTCTGGTAAATAAAAGAAATATTTTGGCTCTGATTTTGAGACTCTATAGTAGTGTAAAAATTAAGTCAATGGTACACTGAAAATCTATGGTCAAATGTACGATACTACATCGAAACGACACTTTCTGGACTCGCCACACTAAATTGCATACACATATTTATTAAGAAAGAAGGGCTTTAGGTATTTGTTGGGTATAATCAACTTCATGTATGTACAAATGCTGACAAATTTCAAAATTTAGTTGTTTTTTTCCAACTGACTTTTAAAAACTCCGTTACAAGACAAGGCGATGAAGGCGTTTAAGGTGTGCCTCAATACACGCTATTGTAGCCGATTACGATGCCCAAAAGCTAGTCTTTAGAAAGAATTTTGAATCACGAAACTTTGTAGTCTTTAAATCACGAGTGCCTTATTCGTTTTTCCCACACAAGTTCTCTTGTTTGGAACTGGTTCTAGGCTGTGACTTGAGTAGCAAGTATATATATACTTACATGAGAAAAGACTGAAAAACAGACAGGAACCAGGGATCTATAATTTTCAGTTGGTTTTTATGAAGGACTCTGGGGAAAAAAATTAAGTATTTATTCAGAATTTATCGTGATACCTGCATGAAGTTGTTGCCTTCATTTTCCCCATACAACAAGCTTCTCTTATTTGGAGCTGGTTCTAGACGTCTGAAAATTAGGGATTGTGGGATAACGAAAGCAGGCGTATTGTGCAATGTAGTCGGCTCTTACAGCCATTCTCAGACACACTTACAGCCATTCCCAGACACACGCGCATGCGCACTGTTGCGATTTTTCCTGTCGCGACAAAGTAGGGTTTGGTGGGCGTCAATCAAAATGTTTCCATAGCACTGTCGGAAAACACAAAGCTACAAAGGCATGTGCGTATGGAATGTCATGGAAACGCTTTGATTGACGTCCATCAAACCCTACTTTGTCGCGACAGAAAAAATCGCAACAGTGCGCATGCGCGTGTGTCTGAGAATGGCTGTAAGTATAGAGATTTTAAGTGTGACGTCCATCGAATGGAAAAACGACTTCCGGGTCCAAAGCGAAAAGCAGTTTTATAAAGATAGTTTCCCTTCGCTATCCCATCATGACACTAAAGTTATACCGAGAATCGAAGTTCATGGTTTGCTAACTTATCAAAACTATAAAGTTGTAAAATTCGAAAAGTGATGACGTCATTCTCTATGATGAGTTTAGAAAACTTACATATTATTAAAATTTTCCAGTCTGATGAAGTAAATTCGTTTAAGCCTTGTTATTCTGTATCCCTTGATCGTGCTACGTGGAAAGAATTGTAAATGTGGTTATCTAGTTCGATTTTCAGCTACCAAGAAACACCACAGATATCTATCCCTGGGGCGTAGCCAGGATTTTGCCTTTTGGGGGAGGGGGGGGGGGGGGGGGGTCGTGGGTTCGATTCCCATCTGGGGCTCAGAATTTTTTTTTCTGAGTATTTCACAGTGTGGTGCGATCATATACACATTTCATTCCATCATCATACGCATACCATGTTTATCTTTTGGAGGATATAACGAGTAAAGCAGAGATGTTTTCCAACTCGGTCCTCTTACACTAATATGAATAAACTAAGTGTTTTTTAAAAAACCCGACTGGTAGGGAGGCAAACCAGTGGGCCATTTACATATAATATATTATCATTATCATCATAAGATTACAGGCTGCTCAGAGTGAATGGTAGTTGAAGTAGAAAACTCTCATTGAAGTCTTTCATATTTTTAGTGTTTTGTAGAGACCTACGAATGGATAACATTTAAGATCATGAATGATCTCATAACCCTGAGGGAAGGAGACGTGAATCTCTTTAGCTTTGGTAAAATGTTTTTTTCCATTTCACACCACGTGTTATTCCCTAGAGTATCATTTCTTTGTCGAACGGTTATGGATGAAAAGACACATGAATATGGATACAACTCAAACAAATAACCAAGAGAATGACGCGTGGTCTGTAATTAGAAAACATGACGCACAAGGAAAAGAGGTCAATTAGTGAAATAATTTGTTTGCAAAACTTTCACCCACGAAGGCTCCAGTATCTTCTTAATAAGGATAACAAAAACTTTGTGAACATTTATCTAATATAAGATTTCATATCAAGGTGTCATCTTCGACCATTTTAAACCAAGTGTCATTCCCTTGATAATAATTCCTTTCTTTTCCAGTAACGCTTGAGAAGTTAAATAAGTATGGAAGGAAACAGAAAAACAGTACGTTCAAAGCTGAAGGTACGTTAACAAATATCTGCAACATTTTTCCCTATCAGTGAGTTAGTCACTCACTCGCTCGCTCACTCACTCACTCACTCACTCACTCACTCACTCACTCACTCACTCACTCACTCACTCACTCACTCACTCACTCACTCACTCACTCACTCACTCACTCATTCATCCACTCACTCATTCATCCACTCACTCATCCACTCACTCACTCACTCACTCACTCACTCACTCACTCACCCACCCACCTTTCTTTTCCAGTAACGCTTGAGAAGTTAAATAAGTATGGAAGGAAACAGAAAAACAGTACGTTCAAAGCTGAAGGTACGTTAACAAATATCTGCAACATGTTTCCCTATCAGTGAGTTAGTCACTCACTCGCTCACTCACTCACTCACTCACTCACTCACTCACTCACTCACTCACTCACTCACTCACTCACTCACTCACTCACTCACCCACCCACCCACCCACCCACCCACCCACTCACTCACTCACTCACTCACTCACTCACTCACTCATCCACTCACTCACTCATCCACTCACTCACTCACTCACACTCTCTCACTCACTCACTCACTCATTCACTCACTCACTCATTCATCCACTCACTCACTTACTCACTCACTCACTCACTCATTCATCCACTCACTCACTCACTCACTCATTCATCCACTCACTCACTCACTCACTCACCCACTCACTCACTCACTCATTCATCCACTCACTCATTCATCCACTCACTCATCCACTCACTCACTCACTCACTCACTCACTCACTCACTCACTCACTCACTCACTCACTCACTCACTCACTCACTCACTCACTCACTCACTCACCCACTCACTCACTCACTCAGAGGTGAGTCAGATAAATAACCTACAATGTTGAAGTTAGTATATGAGTGTTTCTCCAAAGTTCCGTTAAATTTGCGTTGGTACAAGAAAATTCCGTATGTTTATGAAAACAGTGACATCCCAAAGGACAGAAATAATCTGTTAAAGATACAATAATTCTTATTAGTTATTAGTTATTAGTTATTAGTTATAAGAGTGGCCGTACTTGCACTCAGGTCACGTGACCCTACCCCGCCCCTTTTTTCCGACGTGATACTGAGAGTCGTTGCCGAGTCTTCTTAGGCAGAGGCTAATGATGATGCATATGACGCACTCCACACTTACTACCACTACATTTAATCAAGTTCTAGACATGCAACTCTCAGGGCGCAGTATTCTATGAGGCACAGTTTGTCAAAATAAACTGCAAAAATGAAAAAAGCACCTAGACATGAAAGTAGGCGAAGTTTCAGCTCGTAATATTTTAAAACCTGAATTCACCAGTTAATATCAACTAGAGGACATATTGTTTATTTTTTTTGTCAGATAATGGATTTATACTGATAAAACATACCTTTACCGCAGACTAAAGCTGGTCGTAGTCTATCCGAGCTGTACAACGATGTGATCGTATAATTACAAGCACGTAAAGACTGTTCATTTCCCTTGCAGTGAACTCGAGACAGCCTTAGATTAAAAGACCGGGGGTCGCTTAAACTACGAAACCGATTTTTTGTAATGTGGAAAGCAGTCGGTAGACCAAGCATGCGGCAGACCACATTTCCAAATAAGAGGAGGTCACCAGAGCCCGTCATTAAATCGGTGAGTCTTTCCACACCATTGATGTACATCTGGATGATTCCATCTTTTTTGCTCATTCCTTTGATAAGATTAAAGGTTACTAAAAGGCAAAAAAAAAAAAAAGCAAATCTTCAGAATGTAAGGTTTTCTGATTCTGTGTGTGACCTGTTGCTCTGGACACAATTAACAACCTTTCAATCGTCAAACTCCAGTACTTTTGCTTTTATTTAGTGTGAGATGAGATGAGATCAACTTTATTTAGACACGCTAGCCTAATTCAATACAAAAATAGCACTGGTTTCCAATAGGGGCGTGTTATTTACAAAATACAATAATATTAAAAATGAAAAAATATTCAAAAATAGGAAATATGTAAATAATTAGAAATTAATAATCGATAATACATATCGATAATACATATCTATATATACGAGTGTCCTTTGTTTCTGATACATATAATACAAGCTAAGATCCTTTCTTCGGCCAGCATTTGAAACAGGATGCTCACATTAGTAATTAAGCAAAATTTCGGTGTTCTGACACACATTCCTGAAAAGGTCCAGCGGTTTTGAAATCATAAGATTTTGTATGAGAAAGAAAAAAGAGTACTGACTAGCCGTAGGGTGAGTATTTATGCATTTAGCACATTTTAATAGCTGTTATTATGGATGCATACAAATGAGATATTATTTTGTTCTAAGAATCATACGAGTGAGGCTATCGGGTCAATACAATGCTTGGTGTCTCATTTGCATCTCATTTGCATGCATCCTTAATAACAGCTATTGCTTGTAACGCTACAAATATTTAACTTCTTACTTTGAAACTGTGTACATTTACTAATTCACTATGGTCTTTCAGTTATTAACAAAATAATTTTCCAAATAAGTAAGCATTTGATTTATGGAAATTTGGGCCACACCAGCTTCGGCAAAAGGTTCAATAAAATCAATTGGAAAAAATGCGGTATGTTTATCAGCCCAGCAGCCCTAGCATAGATATAATATAGAAATATTTCTTTGCCTTACTATTTAAACGCCCACACAACAGCAGTGGCGTATAAGACGACGCAGGAGTGTAGCGATTCTTGTTTCTCAGCCCTGGGTGATCACAGTCCAGTAAAGAACTTTCATTTCCTAAGCATCGCACTTGATCGATCCATATTTCTTTCCGTCCTCGTATTGTAAGAGGAGGTGCGTCATGAGGTCCTTCGATGCCCAGCATACGACACACTACGTCCCTGGCTTCCTTATCCCAGTTGTTGACACCAATTGGTGCTCTCAATCCGTCAATAGACAGAAGGAATGTATTTGTTGCTGATATCCGTCGAAAAGGTGTGAGAATAATGTCCACTGTGAAGAGATGGCACTAAATGTTACCACAGGCACATTTCAGAAAACATTTACTAGAATTTGCAGCAGTTTGTAATGGCGGGCACACAGGCTATCACGAAGGCCAATTGCAGCGTACACGAAAGAAGCTTTGAATGATACGGAACTGAGAAGTATGGGAAAAACCCTTGATCAGAAGGGAGATCAGAAGAGACTCAGACAACAGACAGATTTCTTACATATAACTGGTCTAAAAAAGTTGAACCAATGACCAAAGCCGTGAGAGGCTAAAAATGTACAGTGCAAGATGATAACAATAGACCATTTTTAGCTTGGGTGTAATACATTCTCATTCCAGACCACGTGTTATTCTCTTGAGAATAAGATTCTTTGTTTGAGTTGTATCCATATTCATGTGTCTTCTCATGTGCAACTGTTTAGAAACAAAGAAATGATACTCTAGGGAATGGCACGTGGTCTGGAATGGGGAATCATTACGTACAAGTTCAAGAGGTCCATTATATACCTTTGGGGTTGCCGCAGACAACACCTGCATAACCATTATTGGGTTGGTTGTTTTGCCCAAGCATAAGGAACTTGCAACCAAAAACTGACACCTCGTTCTCTTTGCACTGCTCCACCATCATCAACTTCCTGGTTCCTGCGGTTGAAGGAAATATGGAACCTTCTGGTGCTGCTGTTGCATTAGGAAGACCCAGCATTCGACAGACAATGTTCGCTGATTGGATGGTCCATCCGCTGCTGTAAGACACTTGTCCCCAGGCCCCGTAAATAAAGACTTCTACTCGACCTGTCGAGTTACTGCTGGTGCCTCGAATTCTAACAGAAACTGAAGAAGACAGTGAAAACAAGAATTTCATTGGTAAAATAGCGGCGAACCTATAGTGAATCATGCTGGTAAGAGAAAGAACGTTCATTAGATATCTTTGCAATTTAGCCATATCAAGTGTTCCCAAAGATTTCCCATGACATTAATTGTGGGAGCACGTGTCTATAGAATGTCATGGAAACGTGTATCAATCAAAATATTATTATAAATACCAACGGTAAAGTAAAGAATGCACAACTTCAACAATATAATCATTTTGCAAATCCACGGATCTTCACTGGAACATATGAGCAACAGAGTGATTGGAAAATGAAGTATTGTACAGTGTATGAAAATGAATGTTCATACTGAGGAAGTGGAATCAACGTTCTGTGTTGAAACTCACAGCACTTTGGAATGGATTCTGCCATCAGTTTTCCTCCAACACAAGGCAACACTCTAGACCCATAAATGAAATATCCCGGATCACAGGTCACGTGATAGGTGTTGTTCGAGCACGTGATATTTCCATAGTTAACTATCAATGTGGAACATTCTGAAATAAAACAACATATGTTGAGATTTAGGGCATGTGAAAGGATAGGTTCTGATGCAGGAATAGACCATTTCAGACCATGTGTCATTCTCTTCAGAATAAGATTCTTTGTTTGAGTTGCATCCATTTTCATGTTTCCTCTCATGTGCAACCATTAACGAAAAGAGATAGTCAAGCTAAAGAGGTATATTGAGTTTGATGAACAGGAGCAATTTATATAGTTGACCACAGAGTGCTTAACTGTAACTTAATATCGTCCCTTCTGCTCACTCTTTCCTACTGATGTCAAAATATGTACAATATTTGACGTCCTACTTTGGGCAATTCAATGTTTTTGGCCTCCCTCACAGAAATTAAAAGCAAACGGTGCTTACTTCGTCGACCACAGGCGGCTTTTGCTCTACGTAAAGAATAAACAGTGTAGCGATTCTTATTTCTCAGCCCTGGATGATCACAGTCAAGTAAAGAACTCTCGTTTCCTAAGCACTTCACATGATCTAACCACACATTGCGTTGATAGGCATAAGTTTGAACAAGTGGGGAAGCATGAGGTCCTTGGATACCCAGTGAACGGCAAACTACGTCCATGGCTTTCTTATCCCAGTTGTTGACCCCGATTGGTGCTCTAACACCATTAACAGACAGAAAAACCTCTCCAACGGTTGCTGCAGGTATATCCTCGTCAGGGACCTCAGAGACTATTGTTGCAACTACAAAATATACAAACAAGAAGAATATTATTGTTGTTGATGTTGTTGTTGTCGTTGTTATTGTTTAATTTTCCACATACCTTCAGGAAAGCCACAAACGACACTGGCATATCCGCTGTTATAGTAATATCTATTGTACGACAAGAAAAGCACTCTGCAATCAAATATGGATGCCTCGTCTCCTGTGCATCCTTCAATCTGAATCAGCGTGTATCTTGTTGTAGTAGGAAATATGGAACCTTCTGGTGCTGCTGTTGCATTAGGAAGACCCAACATTCGACAAACAATGTTCGCTGATTGGATGGTCCATCCTCTGTTGTAAGCCACTTTGTACCACTGTCTATCAACAAACACTTCTACTCGACCAACAGAGTTATTCTTGGTACCTACAATCCTGACTGACACTAGAAAGAAAAAATAATGCATGATTCAGTTACTAAATAAAAATTGACAAGAGTGTTGACTTGGAGTTTGTTTCATCTGATAATTTGTAGCTCATGTTCCGAAGTCCACTGAAATATCACATCTTACATAATTTTTCTATAATTTATTGCGAGCTCGACCCGATAGCCTCACTTCGATGTACGCTCAATTAGGATACCGCTAGGCCATGGGCTCAACTGCGATACGAGTTCGAATTCTTAGCACAAAGCATGATGGGAAACTGAGTCCTTACGCTTTTTCGGTTCCTCTAAAAATTCATCTGACAATTCTACGAACATGTAAGTATTTCAATTTCAGCAGACGAAAATAACAGACTATTTTTTTCTGATATTTCTTTTGATTTCCCTGTTCCATCAGAGATTTTTGCAGGACTCAGTTTCCCAGAGTGCTTTGTGAGCTTTAATGCACATTGCCTATTAGCATCCAGTTTCTCTGCATTCGTTTGTGACGATGGTGGTTGTTAACTCAATGAAATTAGAACACTGGTTCAATAGCATAACAAAGAGATACATCATCGGTTTTCTGACTCACTACTCACAGCACTTGGGAAACAAACCACCCCACTGGTTTCCTTCTACGCATGTCAATACTGTGGACCCAAACATGAAATATCCTGGATCACAGGTCACGTGACAGGTGTAAACGGAGCAGTTTAGTCGTGCATTCTGAATCTTGGATGAGAAGCACTGCGATGCTGAAAAAAGCAAAGAAAACAGAATGTAAGGAAACGAAAGAAAGCAAAACGAAGCTAAAGAAAAGGAAAGAAGCACGATAGACACACCAATATACAAGTCAGAATGGTTTTATGACACTTTATTATAATTCATGATAATGATAATATGATAATAGTGTTACCTTTCTCTAGTTTCAACGCCCTGTATTCCACAGTAAATCCAAATTTGGCAAATCCTCTGACGTTTTTCAACCAAAGATGCTGTCCACTGGATGTTATCGTGTTGTAAAACCTATATCCTAAAGTCTTTGAAGAGGAGTTAGGGAAAGCACCATCATATGCGAGGATTGTTTCTCCATTGACTTCTACCCAGCGAGAAATTAAATCTAGCTTGATACTATAACCATTTGGTGCTGTCATTAGCCAATCACATTGCTTCAATCCTCTATATGCATTAAGGTAGCCATCTGTTCGTTGCGTGACAGTAACGGTCACGTTGATAAGATTGTTTGATGATCTCCTTATGTTACAGTTTTGACAACATGGAGAAGCTACAAGGAAAACAGATCAACAAAGCCATCTTTACCGAAATCAAACTGCTGAATTATACTGTATTCACTTGATTAACTTCTATATCACTGATAACGTCTACAAATTTCAAAGAAAATAAATCAAGGGATATTTGCCTGATGTTTCCACCTGTACGGGAAAATTGGCCAATCACAGCCTCGCGTTCTAACTTAAAGATCTTGCCAGAATTAGGAAAGAAATACTCTAGATAATCACTAACTTTTATAGATATTTCTTACATTTTTGACAAACTTTTAGTCCATGATTTTCGTTAATTCCTTAAGTTTTTTTGTATGTTCAGTTTTTTCTTGATTATTTACTCGGTTGAATCTTTGGTTTAGAGTAGTTTTCACGTTTTGAGATCCAGGTAACTCCAGAGATCGACATGGCAAGTTTTCTTTCAAATTTACAACGGTCTAATGAAGTTAGTAGATTTTTGATTACGGGAGCCAAAAATTCAGACTAGAAGTTTGGAGAAGTTTTTGAGTTGCTGTAATAGGAGATGCTTCTTCTACATTATGAAGTTTTGATCAAACACTTTATAACACATCTTCGGAAATTATTCCTTCAACCATGACGAATTTTTATGTCGATTAAAATAGAGTTTACTTACCTTTTGTTAAGTGTACCTGCCATAAAACAAGAAAAAACACAAAGAGAACGCCAGAAAAAGCCGGCATTTTCAACAGGATCGGTACTGTCAGTGATATTGCTAGAGGGACTGAGGGACTGATGTGAACACCAGCACAGATGGTCTTTGATTATGTCAGGGGAAAACTAGTAATTCTCCCCTGCTTATATTCCTTTTTTTATGAACAAAAATTAATCTGAATATCAGTGAGTTAGCGCATGTAATAATTAAATCTTTGTTTACACTCGAGAACATCAATTTTTCTAGCCATCATGGATATTGCATAAACTTTGGGATTTTCTGCATAATTTATTTTCTACAGTAAAGTATGTATGAAAGCATGAAAAAAATATTTCTTTCTGCGAGTTGTTTGTTTGTCTTTCTGTATGTTTGTTTGTCTCTTTGTTTTTTTGTTTTTTTGTTTTTTGTTTGTTTGTTTGTTTGTTTGTTTGTTTGTTTGTTTGTTTTTTTATCTGTTTGTTTGCTAGTTTGTTTGCATTTTGTATAAATGCCTGTTTTTGACTACACATCTAGTATTTTTTTTAAACAGTTTTCTATGCAAATACTTCTAAACATCACATCACGTACTTTCTACATTTACTACAGTATCACCGGACAATTAGACTATTCTCGAAATTTAGCAAAGTATTCAAAATTTTGAATTTGGAAAAAAGAAATGGACTTGACCTTGGTATTCCGCCAAATATGGGCTGAAACTTAAGCCTACCAACTGTCATAATGATTCTTTTTCCGGCGGCCATGCTCCACTGAGCCATCTGGTACTGACAAGGTAATGGTGTAGGGGAAAATAAAATCGTCTATTCAGATCATTCAACTATTTTTTACTTCCTTACTAGGTCTTAATGACTTACTAAGATCACGTATAATCTGTTAATCTGGTTTCCATTCCATTCTCATTTCAGACCTTGTGTCATTCCCTTTAGCATGATATATTTGTTTTACATAACTGAGTACTTGACAAAGCAATAAGACTCATCGAAATTACGCCCGCGTCTCCGCACGGCCCTGCCAAAGGTCCCAACATTTGACCTAAGATTTAGCCAATTAACATTTGTTGGGTCAAATGTTGGAACCGTTTGTCAGGACCTTCGGCGAGGTTCTAAATGAGCGTACATCGAAGTGAGGTTATCGGGTTGAAAGAAACAATGCGAGACATGTAGACTTTGCTTCGTGTTAACTGAGCAATTTTCTGCAAGTAGCGCTACCTCTTTTCATAACACCGTATGATCTTCGGTTGTGGAATCAAAACTCGAAGCCTGAATAGAACCACGAATCCAGTGTTTCTGATATTCCTTTATATATATATATATATAATTCTCTTAGCAGGAATTCCCAGTGAAAGTTTAATTTAGAAGACCAAACGATGATTTCTCGTTAATATTTTATTGTATAGTTGTCCCCCCAACTTCAATTTGGGGTGTTCTTCAAGTGGGGAATTCTTCCAAAAGGTCTACTTTAATCGATGACAGAAATACCTCGGTGCTTTCGCTGGGTTTTCTGTGCAAGATGAAATTTATACTAATATCAGTTTCCTTAGATTAAATGTTGGCTGAGAAAATTAATGAAAAATGTAAATCGTTTTCTTCAGTTCTTACATGTCCTTAGATCTTAAATTATTTTTGAAATTAGATGAACATTTTTTTTTGGATTTCCTTAAGTTCAAATTTTCGCCCTTTTTAGAAACTAACTTTGGCTTGATCCAAGATTGTGATAACCTTAATTCTGAATCCTCTTGATTTTTTGAGAGTTTTGTTTACTCAACTCATATATCTCTCTGTAATCAGTGCAAAAGCATTATGCCACAGCCATTATGCCATGTTGTAAGTTAACCATATCTGATATCATATCACACGGTCCAACTTTGTCCAACGCTGGGATGATTTTACAAGTGAACGACTCAAATTGCCATACCCTAAGTTTCTGGATAGGTTTCGTTTGAAGTAAAAATAAGAGCGAAGAAACTTCAAATAAAAATTTGTTCACTAAACACGCAGCAAAGCGGTCTTCATTTGGTGTTATCATCTACTGCATATCATTGTTTTCTTTGGTGATTATTTATGTACGATTTAGCCAACTTTGTGTGTCAAAAAACCCTATTTTGCGGTGATAAGCTAGACTCACGAAACACAATTTGTCATGAAAAGACTAGAGCAAATAACTACCTCGCAAAAAATTACACTTTTGCGTTTAATTTTTTTTGTGTGCATAATGAACATTATAAAATGTCAATTTTTTTCTTATCACTTCGACGAGTTTTATAGTATTGTGAAAGAGTATAAATTTTGGTATTATTATCAATAATAAAATAGATATTCCTCATTTTAGATTGCAACACAAGATACATTGAGATTCCACGGAAAGAACATAAAGGCCGCACGTACCACAACTTGTCACGTGATATTTTGCAAAAGGGCGCGAAAATGACGCGTGTTCCATATTATATTTCACGTTCAATGTATATATATATCTAAAAAAAATAAGAACCTTTTTCATTCAAATCAGTTTGATATGATTTCATAATTTTTTGCTATTTTAAGGTTTTGGTCCTTTAATAGAATTGTGTAGGAGATTTTTTTTAAGATCGTAATTTTACTATAATTGATAAGTATCTCATTATTCAACATAGTCAATGAAATTTAACAGTTTTTGTCAGTAATATGCCAAAAATGCATCATTTGGTAAACGTTTATGTAGAAAGAGCTCAACGCAAGAATCAGCTTTTCGTTTCTGTAATTTTGTTTTTCGTTGTCGACTCGTTCCCAAACATCGACCTCGCAATGTGCTCCCTTGTTTACTACAGATTATAAAACTACATAAATACTCATGAACTAATCTAGAATATTCACAAGACTTCAAAACACTAAACCAAGAAAAACCCTACAGATTGTAGAGATAATTTGTATCACTTTACCAAGAAAAAAACATATTTCACCAAGAAATTTTTTTTCTGACTTACAGGAAAAAGACTTGAAAATCACCGCTTCAAGGGGATTGCTGCCAGCGAGGTTAGTAAGGTGCTTAGCTGTACATTTTAATCTTATTTCTGAAGAGTAAATATCATAGTTAATGGATAAAAGCTTGCTTGCTCGGTTTACACTTTATTTACGTTAACGCGTTGTAAAATCGGGGTTATCTTTAATAAAATATTAGTGACTTGAAAAAAGCCTGTGAACCGCCAAACTGTAGTGAATCTACTTATTTTGCTCCCCAAGATTTCCTATCCGATGGTATTCAAAACTTCAATTAATCTCTTCTATAACTGCTGGGAAAAATTAATTAAAAGTTTGAAATTATTACGTTCAGATTACTTAGAAATCACTTGATGATAGTATTTTAATAGTGGGTCGGTGGATGACTCAATCCAGGATTAAAACACAGGGCTATCACGATCACGCAATAACTTTCATCGATATTCTAATGGATATTTGAGTACGAGGAAGTATCAGCACCACAATACTCAAACACCTACGCTAAATTGCACGAGAAAGCTTGCACATTTATCGATATTTTATAGAATAAAATCTATATTTGCTGTGTTCATACTTTTGAGAATAATGGGTATAAAAATAGGTCTCGAAAGTGGCACGCAGTAATTGGGAATGAAAAGAAAAACTGCCCGAAGCATTTCGATATTCTATAAATTTCTCTCACATCGGAGAAGAAGAAGGACACTACAAATACTCTCGCTCGTGATTAAAACTAACAGAGCAATTAATGCAACAGTAAATAAGCCGTTTGCTGGAAAAAACTTGGATGGATAAGTGGATGGACAGGTGAATTTACTCGACTTGGAATCACTGCTTATGATTTGGTAAAGAGGTTGTATGTTTGTGAGATATCATCGAAGTTGGCGGTTGTAACAAGACATGAAGGCCAATGGCATAGTAAAATGGAAAGATAACAGAGCTGCATGCCATTATCTGACGTATTCCCGCCTCTGAGGACTGCATTATAAGTCTCTGATTTAGTCTTACTTCTCATTAAGGAAGATTCACTTCATTGAGCAGAACGGCTTAAACAATTAACTACTGTTGCTGATGAGGACTTCAAATCGCACTGCGGGAATACGCCACGGGTTTTGAGTCATGTTTTTGTCTATATTCTGTGTCTTTCATCTTTGCTTTCTCGCCGTAACTAATGCTGCTGGCGCCGGGCTTCGCTTTAAGGTTCGTGATAACTATCCGTTCGCTGAGTACGAGAACTGGGACTTCACTACCAATGGAATGATGTCTTTTCTTTTTCAAACGCACAAACGAACAGCTCTTCTACTCTACCACGACAACAAAAGAAACGACAGAGGTCAGGACTACTTGGATGTTTTTATTATCAACGGAAACATCAGACTCAGATTTAACTCAGAATTTTGTATGCAAGCATCAGAACTGACCATCTCTGGGGATTTCTCGGATTTCAAGTGGCATTATATCGTCATTACTCTAGATTTCAAATACGTTTCAATATCTGTTGACAAAACTTCGGTATCGGAAAAGATAGCGTGTAAAACTTCAGAAGAGTTTACAAAGATGCGCAGGAGAAGATGGGCCTCGATCTATTTAGGAGGAATTCCCCTGCCCAAGAAGCCTATCTACGATTACTGGTCAAGTGTGACTATTATAACAGAAGCTCCACGATCAAGGTGAATAGGGATTCCTATATATTATATATCTATATAAGATCGTTAAATATCAATTTGGTAGTCATTTGTAATCGTTTTTGATTTTTTGTCTCAGTCTGAAATAAAGCGTTTCCTTTAGAAAAAAGAAATGCTAACAGGCTTTTCAAGTAATTAAGACTCCAGTCTTTCAAGAATTCAACAGTTCAATGGTCTTGAGATGAAATTCGACTTCATCTCGAAATATTGAAGTACTCGAGTAGGAAACACAACGTTGTGCCTTTCATTCATTTTATTCAGTTCTGAATGAATTAATATTTACAATCACAAACCAAAATCATATATTTCTTAAATAATTGATAAGTGACCAATGCTTACTGATTAAGGTTGTGCTAGGAATAACGGGAATAATAATCACAATTGCATAGAATTAGAAGTAATTTTTTTTTTTTAAGATTTGAAGGTTGTATTGGTAACTTGATGTTTCATAAAGGCAATCAAAAATCATTCAAAGCCAAAATGAGGAGGAAAGAAGATGTGGTTCCTGACTGTACCAACGCGTGCAAAAGTGATCCGAAATCTGCACCCAAGTGCCAGAATGGTGGAATATGTATTGACCACATCGTCACCTTTGACTGTGATTGTACGGGGACTGGGTACGAGGGGGACTACTGTGCGAACGGTAAGCCATATACAATCCTACAATCTGAACGAAAAAAGTTCAAATCTCATTTCGGCTGAAACTTTGTTGCTGATATAATTTCTTATGGTTAGATAGTCACTGGTTAAAATTTTCACTTGGTTTTTCCATGGGAAGTACATTATCTGTTAAAAGACTCCATGACAATATAAACCACTGATTTCACGGTTGTCGTCGCTCAACCTCAGCCTCGATAGTGTGTAATATATTCTTTAGAATTTGACTACAGCTCACGGTAATTTAAGGAATGTACAAATTATCAAACAATAGACCATTTTCGAGATGCACGAGCGCGGGCTTTAGTCAAATTCTAAAGAATAAATTACACGCTATCGAGGCTGAGGTTGAGCGACGACGACCGTGAAATGGTCTATTTACTTCAATCGTACCATCAGCCCGGTATCTCTCCATACAACTTAAAAAAATTTAAAGAGCGAAAGAGTTTACAGCTGTCTAGACAAATTTTATCTGAGTGCAAATGACGTTTTCTTTACTTTACGATTCTCTTTGAGGAGAAATTTTATTATATTTGTCAGTAATTTTCGATTTTCATTTCCCTTCTAATAATTTTATAATTTGTCTCTACAATGTTTATAATTTTTCTAATTCTTGATGTTCTTCGGCAAGAAACGTTTACTAAACGCCGTGTACGTATTTATTATTGGTCGTTATACGAACGAGGAAAAAAACTGAGGGAGAATAAGCTAGAAAGAAAGAATAGAAAGCCAAAAACTAATAACGGAACGAATTACTGTTTTTCACAGCCGCCATCTTGGTTGAATGTTACAAAACACTTTAGTCTCTTGTTATATCAACTAACATGGCCGCCATGTCTTTTGTAATTTCATTTTCTTAAGGAATAATCTCTAACCAGCAATTGCATAAGTTTGAAATTTCATTGAGCAAAAAGGAAAAAAACCGTTCACTACGGACTGAGAGGGATAGATGGATCACAACCGTCTTAGAATTGTTTTTTTAACCCGTGCAGTGCATGGTTTTAGCTTCTCATTATTTGTCATAGTGCATCACTGAGCTGTTCATCATTCATCGTTCACCTATCCTTTGTTCGAATAAGCTTGGAAGAATTCGAATGTTGTACTCTGGAAATACCCTAAGTAGAAACGATGGTTAACTTATAACGAATGGAGGAGATATTATGTATTCAAAAGAAATTAAAGATTTAAGGAAATGACAATTCGAAGGAGCTGAGGCAAACAAACAGAGAAACGTATACTGACATAACATGGATTAATCGAATCATAAAGAATCTATCGTTAAAACGTTAATGCAGAAATCGAAACGTATAGCTACAATATTTTAAATTGAAAACTATATAACACTATATATACAATATAACACTATATATACAATATAACACTATATATACTATATAACACTATATATACTATATAACACTATATATACTATATAACACTATATATACTATATAACACTATATATACTATATAACACTATATATACACTATATAACACTATATATACTATATAACACTATATATACTATATAACACTATATATACTATATAACACTATATATACTATATAACACTATATATACTATATAACACTATATATACTATATAACACTATATATACTATATAACACTATATATACACTATATAACACTATATATACTATATAACACTATATATACTATATAACACTATATATACTATATAACACTATATATACTATATAACACTATATATACACTATATAACACTATATATACTATATAACACTATATATACTATATAACACTATATATACTATATAACACTATATATACTATATAACACTATATATACTATATAACACTATATATACTATATAACACTATATATACTATATAACACTATATATACTATATAACACTATATATACTATATAACACTATATATACTATATAACACTATATATACTATATAACACTATATATACTATATAACACTATATATACACTATATAACACTATATATACTATATAACACTATATATACTATATAACACTATATATACACTATATAACACTATATATACTATATAACACTATATATACTATATAACACTATATATACACTATATAACACTATATATACTATATAACACTATATATACTATATAACACTATATATACTATATAACACTATATATACTATATAACACTATATATACTATATAACGCTATATATACTATATAACACTATATATACTATATAACACTATATATACTATATAACACTATATATACAATATAACACTATATATACTATATAACACTATATATACTATATAACACTATATATACTATATAACACTATATATACACTATATAACACTATATATACTATATAACACTATATATACTATATAACACTATATATACTATATAACACTATATATACTATATAACACTATATATACTATATAACACTATATATACAATGACATAAAGACATTATATGTACATTATAATATTACTACTTCATGATTGGGGGGGGGGGGTGGGTTCTTGTTAGATTTTATTCATTAATATTGTCATAATGGTCTTTTAAAGTTCTATTAAAAAGCCGGCCTCTCAGCCTTAGTTCCCTCCTTCTTCTTGCCCCGCCACCCCCCCCCCCCTATTGCCCTCAGACAATAAGAGCAGCCCACAAAGCTAAAAGTAAATATGAAGCTTTGCACTTACACAGCACTCAAACTACACACACGTCCTATAAACCCTCTTAATGGATCGACAAGTGTTTTTCCATTTCAAACCTCTTCCATGGGAATAACAGTCTTTGATTGAGTTACGTCCATTCCGAGAAAAGAAACATTGCACATTTAAGAAATAAAACATTCTCCCAAACGCGTAGCCGAGGTTTTCACCAGCCTATGAAGGCATCGGAGAAAATGTTTTATTTCTTTTAAAAAATACTTAAAAAATGCTTGTTACGTCATTTCCGTGCCTTCATAGCCTGATGAAAACACAGCCTTCGACCAATGAGAGCGCGCGTACTATCTTAAGTATTTTTTAAATAAAGATGGTCTGAAATAGAAAACATTGCAACTAAAAGGATCTATTATATTGGTTGGTATCAAAAACTTTCCCTCATGTGCTATCAACCAGAGAGTGTTCTATTGCTTGGTATCAATCAACTGAATGAATCTCATGAATCTCATTACCAGCCTACAATGACAGGCAAACACTGCCCGTCAAGTGCTATCAACCAAAGAGTGTTCTATTGCTTAGTATCAATCAGCTGAATGAATCTTATGAATCTTGTTTCCAAATATACTGCCTTTATATGCTCAAGCATCCATCTACATTTCAGGTGGTTAAAATTCCACACCCCAACGAAATGACGTAACCTATTAATGACGTGTTCTTTGTTTGTTACGATACAGAGTCGTCCATGGTGTACATGAATGGTTCTGGATACATAGCCTATCGAATGTTGACTCCAGACCACGACTGGACGATGCAAAGTAATCGACTTTCCTTCAGATTTGTCCCTCTTCAGCCTAGCGGCGTCATTCTGTACATGGGGAATCCCACAGACCATCTGGTAGTCGAGATGTTAGAGGGAACCATCCAGGTGAACATCAATCTTGGGGGAGGTATGTTCAAGTCATATGGCTTCTATTCATACTAGTTGATCTGATTAAAGCAAATTAACCAATCAGGGTGCATCTCACTAGCGTGAAAAAATCAAAAGTTCCCTTCACAGTTCCCTGCGACATCTTGAAAGGTAGCCTTGCATTCGTATCAAAGCGAGGCGAGACCAATGGTGATCTTGCAATGATAGAAATGTTTTTAACAACTTGGACAATTATTCGCATGTCTCTATCATTGCAAACTCACCGTTGGTCTTGCTTCGATGAATAGGCACGGCTACCTTTCAAGATGGTACAAGGAACTGTGAAGGGGACTATTCACATTTTTCGCTATTTAGTGATCCCCACTTTGATATTACCCTGTCAACTTTAAGCTGATCCTCTCTCCAGTTGCCAAAATCATGTGACCCCCCCCCCCCCCCCAATCCTCAGACCGCCCCAGGCGATAAATAATGACCCGTCCCTTATACAAAACTGGCTCGGTTTTCAACTCGACAGGGAGCCTTGTCATGCGCACTAATGCCACTCTCAACGTAAGTGAATACCATTATGTGGAGATCACTCGACGAAAGCGAAAAGTGACCCTCGATATCAACAGGGGTTGGTACATTATGGAGGAACTCACACCTGGTGGTCTCTTCTCACTTGATCTCAAAGGAAAAGAACGAATTGCTTACTTCGGTGGGGGACCAGGTAAGACTGAATATCAACTCTTTTGAATATTTTCCCCCTTTCCTTGAAGAAGATTCGCCTTTTCCATATCGAGCAAGGGACTGGGTACGAGTGTGAAAAACTAATTTGATAACGGTTCCAGAAAAAATAACCCCATCACATGAAAGAGTAGCATAAAATAAGCTTACTGACCAAGTTTCAGAAAGAAAGAAAAACTCTGCCAAAAATACAGAGAAATATATAGCGTCCTTCCAAAACCTCCTTCCAAACCATACATTCTTTGTATTTTCAGAAAAAAATCAAAATATCATAATTTTGCTGCAATTTGCACAAACTTGTTCAAACTTTCAATTCTTACTAATCCTTATTTGGTATTTACTGTGAAGAGGGTTATTTTTGAATTAAGTTAATTTTGAGAAACTTGGTTCCAGTCCTTTGCTCGATATGGAAAAGGCTAATAACCCTGGGCGCCAGAGGTCCTCTCCATTGTGAATACCACCAACATGGCCACCATGTCTTTGCCTGTTGACTCTCTTGGGAATGGTTATATTACATGCCACGAATTGTGGTCAAGACTTCTACTGAAGTGAATAACATGTTGAAGGTACAAAGAGCGCCTTCCGGTAATCCACTACCGGAAGAACGAAGCAAGGAACACCATTGTTATTTTATCCAATCACAAGCTTCGTATTACCGGAAGTAATTTTTACTTTCATCATTTTTTTGAAGACCCCAAGGCTATTCATCTCTCATCCAGCAAAAGGAATTTCAGTGGATTTCTCCAGGAAATGACGTTCGAGAAATTGAAAGTGTTGGACAAAGTGATATATTACTCACAGGATAAAAGGTGAGGCGAGGTTCGAGGATCTTGTCCCAGCCCCTTCGGCTCCCTTCGGCTCCCTTCCTTCCCCCCCCCCCCCTCCCCAGATACTCTAAAATAAAAAAAGAACAGTCGGTGTTCTATTCGACTACCTCTGGGGTCTTGGGTTTCTGGACACTGCTGCAGCACATGTGAGTAGAGTTTGTTAAAAGTCTTTCCCTTCGTACGTTCGAGGCGGGTTTTTCTCCGGGTTCTCCGGTTCTCCGGGTTCTCCCTGCAAAATCCAACACGCTAATTCCAATTCGATCTGTGAGTTAGCCTTGCCCTGACTTTGATCAGCCCAGAGGTTGTGAGGGTTAGTGTCCACTGTCAGCTGGTCGATCAGCACACACTCACACATTACAGCTGGCTACGTACTGACAAAATATCGGTCATTCAACAGGTTCAGCGCGGTCGGGGAGGTTTTGGATGGTAGACTTAGAACTTACTTACTTCCGAGTACCGGTAAGATCCAAGGGTCTGGATGTGGTGAGCTGGATGATGATGAAGACAATGATAGATGTGCTCAGCCGACAACAAGATGTTTTAGTCCAGACTGCATCTTTGGTAAGTACTGTATCGATTTTCTCACCGCTCTGTCCTGTGGTAGACCAGGCGGAAAATACCTTCTTTTTTTCACTTGATGTTCTCTTCCAGGACGTGTAACGACTGATACCTCACCTCCGCCTTCCAATCCGACCACCATGACACTCCCAGCAAGACTAACCTATGGTACCCCCTCTGGGGGAGTAGTGATGTCGCGACGCGAGTCCCCCCCTGATCATCGTGTATCGCCATGGATCATCATCATCATAGTTGCTGCCGCAGTTATTGCTGTCATCATCACCATATTTTTACTTTACCGCTGGAATAACAGGTAAAAAACGTACCGCATATAGTTCTTATTGAATTAGGGATTTTGACCGCAAGATAGTGCTGCCAATAGGACACGAAGGTCCCCTTCGAGGTACATCTCTCCTAAAAAACCCATACACACCCATCCCACAATCAACCGAGCCAGACAGTGAGGGTGGTCACTACCAGGGTTTCTTTACGTCCTCAGTGGTTCTTTTATATCCCTCCGCTGCAGTGTAAGGTAATGTGCATCAACATTCTTCCGCCCTGATAATAAAATAGCAAGCGCGGCTCATTCAATTTGTTGCAGGTATACTGGATCCTTCAAACCCACTAAGAGCGAACCAACAGGAGAAGGAGCACAACCAATAGAAAGAGGCTACGAACAGCCTGCCTTCTATGTGTCCCCAAATAAACCAACCAAAGGGGAAACTATGGCTTGAGACTGCATGACGAGATATCACAGTATGAACTGATGTGATTGACTTTGGTGGCAAATGCTTTGGACATTGATCCAAAGTCCTATTGGCTGAGTTGCATTTGTGGAATGTTAAACTTCGTATACCATCATGACTACAAGTTATTGATCTTACAATAACAAACGGTAAGCCAAATGGTAACATAAATCAAGGCAGTGATACTAGTATGGCATATTATGATCTAGAAGTCAAATGTAAAGAAGAAAACAAACACATACTTTTAAGATAATACGAGACAAAGTATCTCCGTGAAATTCTGGATGAACATATACACTTGCTGCCCTAATGGATCGAATATATATAGTTTTCTCTGCTGTACTTCCTCATTTATATAAAAGCCTAGCATTATATACAATTTATAGGTAAGCTGAGCAATAATGAACTATTTTTCTTTATGGTAAATATTAAATTTCCCACTTCATCGAAGTGAAAGGAATCTCATTAATCAACAAAAAGGGCGTGGCTTGGGGGTACTGGGGTAACTGTGACCTCCCCTTTCCTTTGGGTATGAAAAATGCATGTGTTCCGTGTGTAAAAAGGCAAGGATGAATTGACCGAATGCCAATATGGCCGCCACTTCATTATCATGATTTTTAAAATTCATATTTTAGTTGACCACAACATTGAAATTATAGATTAGAATGACATCAACAAAGTTAGACAATTTGAGACAAAAATATTAAATTTTTGAGAAGTTATGAGAATTTTAAGAATGTGAAAAACACCACAACGAGGCTAGCAAGGAAACAGATCACTAGCTGAACACATACAAATCTTTGTAATTTTGATTCCAAATAGCTTCATTTGAATTACATTTATAGCAATGAAACTTTCCAAAAATACATATTTCTGCTTGCTCGTTCTGATAGTGGTGCTTATTTTTTAAGATTAGGTTTTTATTTCTGAAAGTCAATGGCGGACATATTGGCATTCGGTCTGTATGTTGAGTGCTGTGAAGTGACGGACCCAAACCCTCCTCCCCATGCCATCCTGGATACTTGAATTAATTCTTATACCCCGTTCACACTATAGCTTAAACATGTTTTAAAGTAGTTTAACTAAACATGTTTAGAAAATTATTTACAAACATTGTTCACTCTTTGATGAAATAATACATATAAACTATCCTTCATATTGTACTGAACAGATTAGAGATAAAATAATTACATTGAAGCTTTCTAGTCTCTAAACATTTTGTTTAATAAAAACTCAGTTTAACTAAACAGGTTTTGGTGTGAATGGGGTATTAGATTCGATTCTGTAAACTAAACCAAAGTGTGACAAACAGAGTGATGATTAGCTTCCTCTTCACGTGGTGCTGTTGAAGCAGCCCTTTTGGAATTTCCATGTGCTATAGTTTAAAATAAACTGAAAGCAAAAACGACTTGATAAGATAATTTAACTATACCATGTATAGAGAACTCTTTTATATCAGCTTCATAGTGACTGGTCATGAATCAGTAGGAGGGGAGGGGAGGGGAGGGGAGGGGAGGTGAGGGGAGAGAATAGTCGAGGGTCGTGACTTTTTGAACTCCTCAAACGGAGTCAAGAAAAATGGATCATGCAATTCTTGAGGTGCAGGTTACGTTAGTAGCTGCCATGTTGGTTGACAAGAGAGCTGTTGTGACGTATTTCCGGGTCCAACTGATCATAAAACCGCTTAAATAAAACAAAAATGTCTCAATGAATTAACCTCCACCTGAAACAGTTAGACCTTTGGAAAACAAATCCTGTCATGAAGAAAAAGTAAGAGAAATCTTAATGAAACTGCTTTTCGTTTTGGACCCGGAAGTCGTTTTTCCATACGTCACACTTAACCGCCCTATAACAATCCCTCATTAGCTTCTTTTGTTAGGTCAGCCAACATGGCGGCTGTTTCATTGTTATTGATATATCAGGGGGTTTTGAGTCACGTGGTTGCACCCCAAGATTATTATGGAAGACTTAGTGCATGCTTCTGCGACCTCCTAACGTCCAGACGTCGGGGTTTTTGGCTTCTGTCAACCAAAAATTTACTAACTCGGACCGTTGGAAACTCAATGCATGGAAGCCAAAACACTACGAACCAGCAAACGTCGTGAAAATGTGAAGCTGTGTGAAAATGAACATGACAAGTGATGGAAGCAGCGAGAGTAGAAAGAATGTGGCAAGATTGAAATGATACGGATCGAATTCTCGGCCCAACCCCAGTAATTTGTGACCAGTTTCTTTAAAATAGCATTTATAAAATATTAATATTTCTAATAAGAATGATATGATGTAAAACTTTATAAACTTAATTTATATAGTGTATTCTAAATCTTTGAAGTAAAATGAAATAAAATGGAATTGAACGAGTGCCTTGCTTTAGAAAGGCGTAATGCTGCGCAACAAGTTGCACGGTTTTGTTGCTCGTATTTCCGCGCCTTAATATCCAATAAGGAAATAGTTCGCTTGTACATAACTAAACAACTTCCTGGCCACCAAATCTCTCACCGGGCTACCTGTGTGTAGTGCCATGCGCCATTTGAAGGAACTGGGGTTATTTTCCCGCCAAAATATCACATAATGAAATGAGTACTCGCGGGCTCCCTGTGTGTAACGCTATGCGCCAATTGAAGGAACTGGTGCTATTTTCCCCGCCAAAATAGCATCCAATGAAACGAGTACGCGCGGAATGCTATCATGCTTTTATTATGTGCATTCGTGTGATACCAAGGTGAGAAGCACTTCGCATACCCACGGGTCGGTGGCTGCCTATTTAAGCCAGTGAATCTAAGATTACGGCCTCATTTGCCAAGTTACGCCGTATCAGTCAGTGCTAGATGGATTTTTTCTTTGGTCTTACTTAACGTCGCCGACGGTTACAGGTACGTTGTTAATATGACAAGTGAGGTGATTAGTCTGGTTGCTTCATGTACAGCTTTTATACAGCCTAGCTTGTTAGGTTCTATGTTTTCTTTTTTTCCGGCTCGCATGCGTTTTTTTGAGTTCCCCTCTTTCCATCTAGTGTGTTATAAGCCAGTTCAAAGTTTAAGAATCGTTTTCAGTGCGCATGCGATTTTCTCCTGAATTTCTCACTTTCTTTTTTTCAATTAAAAACAAAAGAAGGTTTAAACAAAAGAAGGTGAGAAATTAGGGATAAAATCGCATGCGCAATGAAAACGATTCTTGAACTTTGAACTGGCTTATAGGTTATGTCCCCCGAGTAATTTTATACAGGGTTAAAACTACGTCCCCAAAGTAGTTTAGTTAAAGAAGGTTTAAAAGTTGTTTAGTTAGGCGTACAGGCTGTGTGGAAGGGCAGTAGTTCAACTAAACAGCCTTTAAACATGTTTAAAGGTCCGGTGTGAATGGGGTATTAAAGTCATATATAACTCGTGGAATTCCAGGAGATGGATGGCAGAGATCTAGATTTCTTTAATTTTTATACATCACGTATACTTCAACTTTTTGGAAACGCGTGTTTTTGTATTGGGAAGAGACTTGGAGCTTCCACAACTTCCAGACTCGATTCCTGGAAGAGCGACACTCAGACCGCGATTGTAAATTTTATGGATGGAAGCACGTATCTGGAGAGGTGTTTGGCCAGTCCGACGCAAGAAACAGGAAAAGTGCTCTAAAAAGATACACCATTTGCTAGTTAAAGTCAGGATTCTTTATTTTCCCATTTTATAGGATAAATTTGACAAGATTCACACATTTCCCGTCATCTTAATTCTCTCTCTCTCTCTCCATGCATAGAGGTATTTAAAATTATCACAAGCTACAGCGTCTGAGAAGTTAATTTGTTCCTGCCATCCAAAATGGCTGACACTGATCTGATCGTTTGAAACCTAATGAAACTAAACTACGCATTTTTAATTAGCTACACCAAATACTGCTTGATTACTACTAAAGAAAAAAAAAAGAAAAGAAACATCAAAACACAGGAATATCATATCTGCCCGCGCCCAAGGAAAGCCGAAAACGAAGAAAAAATAGGTTTTTCCAAAGGTTCAAAATCAAAAATATATTTTTCAAAACATTTATAGAATGAGAATACTGATGAATACTTTGGGATTTGAGCGTCAGTATATCTAGATATGTAGAAAAAATAGCACACGTGTCCTTGTCCTCATGTGATTTGATAAAGTTTACATTTTCTCGCGTTTTGATTACATTTTTGATTGGTTCAGAGCGCACGGAAACCATTTGGATGTTAAAGGATGAAACATCAAAACACAGGAATATCATATCTGCCCGCGCCCAAGGAAAGCCGAAAACGAAGAAAAAATAGGTTTTTCCAAAGGTTCAAAATCAAAAATATATTTTTCAAAACATTTATAGAATGAGAATACTGATGAATACTTTGGGATTTGAGCGTCAGTATATCTAGATATGTAGAAAAAATAGCACACGTGTCCTTGTCCTCATGTGATTTGATAAAGTTTACATTTTCTCGCGTTTTGATTACATTTTTGATTGGTTCAGAGCGCACGGAAACCATTTGGATGTTAAAGGATGAACCAATGACCACTCTCGAAGGCTCGCGTCAAAATAAGTGTTTTTTTTTATTATTGCGAATGGATTGGAGCCCTGAATGTCTTCCCTACCGTTCACTTGAACTTTTACTTTTACTTTTACTAGGACTGGTAATTTACAATAGAATTTGCTTGCATATGAATCACTAATTATTATTTTAAAGTGAAGTACAGAATAAGTGCAACAGTTCCAGCAACCAACACCAATATCACCAGCAAGCAACACATCTTCTTCCTTGCAGCTTTCTGGAAAAACGAGGAATTAAAGTTGTTAGGCTCCAAAAAAAAAAAAAAAAAAAAAAACAGAAAATGAAGAAGCGGAAAATGTGTGATGGTTTGTATCAACTATTAAATACAGCTATTTCAAAATTAAAAGGATAGTGAAGGTTTTGTTGCATGTTGCGTACCAAGCTTAAATTGTATTGTGAATTATATATAAATAATGTCAGCACAGAAGAAAATATGCCGGAAAAAAGTGCAGACAAAATTTGGTAAAATTCCATATTGTTGTGACCTTTCGCTGATTGAATTCACATCACCCACGTTGCATTCCAGGCTTGGAATGCAACATGCAACAAAAGCTTCACCCACCTTTTTTGAAATAGCTGTATGCATGGCGAGTTAGATGGCACTTAATGAGAACACATAACCATTAGGCATAAGACTTTGGGCCTGAACTTAGCTCTGCTATCTTGTAACTCAAATGAGCCCCTATATAATTATTGTTACCTGTCTTCCTTGAAGCTTAAGAAAGAACTTTCATTTCATACTCTACCTGATATTTGCTGGCCTTTTCAAGTTGAACATTAGCATTGCTAACATTGTCATGAGCTCTTTCAACATTGCCTTCAATTGAATCTAAAAGAGAATATCAACAGTGCATCAATATTTTTATCATGCATTTTCATGATTACACGGCCAAGCCCATTTCATGAGTAGGTGTTTGGGTTCAATAGTGAAACTTTAGTAAAAATGTATTATAATAATAAAATTACCTATCACTTCACCCTGCTCATATACCATAGTTGCCAGGTCACGAAATATATCATTGATGTTCAGAATGTCTGACTGGAAATGATCAAATATGTTTACGGTTAAAAACATTGTCTTATTCTATAGGTATCATTTCTTATATTATTACCATGATTAATCTCATCATCATCATACAACAATATTATCATTGTGACCATAATTATTGAGTCTCGTCAAGATTATCAACTATACCCCAACAATTATTTTACATCTACAACACCTTAATGTTCACCTACATGACCACTATTATCAATCTGGTCATCATGATCAGCATCATCGTCATCATTATCACCATCATTGTCACCATCATCATCACCATCATCATTACCATCATCACTGCACCATCACCACAATCATCACCACCACCACCACCACCATCACCATCACAATCATCACCACCATTATTATCATCATCACCATCATCATCACCACTTCCACCATCACTTCCACCATCACCATCACCATCACCATCAAAATCATCACCACCATTATTATCATCATCACCATCACAATCATTATCACCATTATTATCATCATCACCATCATCATCACCACCACCACCATCAGCACCACCATCACCATCACAATCATCACCACCATTATTATCATCATCACCATCATCATCACCACTTCCACCATCACTTCCATCATCATCAACTCTTCTTTCCTCTCTCATTGTGCATAGGGACTTACTTCAATCTCTCTTATTCTGTCTTCCCTTTCATACATGATGGCTTCATCAACAGCTATTTGCTCTTGAAGTTGCTGGTCTGCTTCTCTGAAAGAGTACAATTGATGTATTAGAAGGGTATGTTTCTTGAAGACTCTTATAAAATGAAATATGAAATGTCTCTCCCAACATGTATTCATTCCGTTGCATATCACATCAAACAAACTTTTATTCTAACCTTTTGTTCTCATCTTCAACAAGGCGCATTTTGTCTGACTCAAAATCACCTGCTCTTCGATCCTGCCTTTGTTTCTGCAATAAAATAGGCATATCATTCTGGTATACAAAAGGTTAGAGGCAATGTGTCCAAGTATAACCCTGACCTCAAACACAACACCTATCATTAATTTTCATCATTAATAAGTTAAAATATCAAACTACTTACAATGCTAGCAGACTTCACAATGAGCTTCTCTTGTTCAGCAATTTTCTGAAAGAATGTAAAACAAGTTGTAACATTACTTTCACTTGCCCTGATGAAGGATGCTTAGTCTGAAAGCTTGCCTCCATTAAACATAAATCTATCTGGTTGGTTGGGAACAGATGCACTGTGTCTAGCTAGGAAGAGTGTATAAATTATTCATTATACATACATTTTGAGCAGAGTAATAGCGTGATACTGATTCTCTGAATTCCTCCTTCAGTCTTTCATGTTGAATTCGTAATTGTCGCTGAAAGTAAAAATAGTTAGAAGTGAGATTACATATAGTATTTATCATGGGTCCTTCACCTTACAATAAATTCTTCACTACTTCAGTTTGGGTTTCAGTTTATTTGCATGTTGTACTTATGATTCAGGGCCGTAGCAAGCCTTGAAAAACTCAGGGAGCACAATTAATTCCATACAAGTTTGCTTTTAATACTTTTCTGGGGGAAACTTGGGGGGCTCAAGCCCAGCCCCTCCCCTTACTACAGCCCTGGATTTAAGGAATACAAGTGAAATGTGAAATCTTTATTTGTACTCACAGAAGAACCACATAGTGAGCTCATGCTCTTCAACAAATTTGTTGTTTGGGTAGCTAGTTTATTGGTCCCTTGCTGGAGACGATGTCTGACAAAAACATTTATAAAATATTTAAAAAGTCAGATACCCTACAAAGAAGTGAGTAAAAATGGAAGAAAGAAGGGAGGGAGGGGTGAGGGGGGGTCAGAAAGACACAGGTAGCTGGAAGGAATGGAATATGGAAAAGTGGATCTGTGTCTGAACTCAACCTTGGCTTGATTATTCACATATATATCATACTAATACTCACATTTTCTCTTGTGGTACTTCATCTCTGCCAGTTGATATTTGTCTGAGAGTCCTTTCTAGTGCAGAAGCTAAATTCATCAGAGAGAAATAAGATGAGAAAACCAGACATGGTGAAATACAGATGTAATCTTTAATAAGGCTTAGATCCTGTACTACTAACACATCTATTCCAAAAAAGGTTGATGAAGGTTTTGTTGCATGTTGCATACTGCATGTTGCTTGCTGTACCAACTTGAAATGTATTACTACTACCGATGTCACCAAAGTGGGTTTTCACAGAACATGTCACGGTCACACCCTAAAATGTCTACGTATGACAAACATTAATATTTTAGCCTGCATTCCTTTATCCACGGGCCAGCATACTTTTGATGCAAAAGGATACCGACCAGTGGAGAAAGGAATGCAGTCTAAAACCTTGATGTTTGTCGGTGGAGTGAGTCGTAGACGTTTTGGGGCATGAATGTGACATGTTCTTCTGGCGTGAAAATTCACTTCAGTGACATCCGTAGTATATTTTTATGCAAACAATTTCAGCAATTAACAAAAATATGCTGGAAAAACTCTCATTTATTTTTATGCAGACAAAGTTTCACCCATGGTGCATCAGGCTTTGTATGCAACATGCATGCACCATGCAACATGCAACAAAACCTTCACCAACCTTTTTTGAAATAGCTGTATATAATGTGATGAATTTTCATTTTTACATTTTTAATATGTTAAACACTCCAGAATTTCCATTGGCTATGAAGGGTCGGGGATGGTAATTGTAGCACTAGATTCTTCCTATGGGCCCTTCTTTGTGTACCACACACAATAGATGACACAGTGTCATAATTCAATAGAAAACAATTGTATTCTTCGTTCAATTGTTAGCTTCGCTGTATTATATAACTTGGAGTCTTTCATTGTGGCTATTGAATTCCATATAGGCTGTTTATGGTACATAAAGAACCTCCCCTTTCTATAAAATCATTTTTTGAGTAGCTATAGGGATGTTATAATATCAAGCATCCTACAATCCAGAATCTTGCAATGTAGTCTGAATAAAAAATTGATAACTTACTGTTACTGTTGATTTGAAAAATATTGCTGCTCACTGAATCACTTAATTTTTGGAATTGTTCCTGAGAATTTCCTGAGAATGATAAGGCAAAGAAATACATTATTTAATTCTTACTCAATTGCTCACTAAATCCTAGTCAAAAATCAAATGTTCATTCCTGGGACAAAAGATACAGGGGTAACAAAGGGATAGGGTTGGAGCATTCCCCTAGGCCCCCAGATTAGCTGCCCTCCCCCACCCATCCACCCCACCCCTTACTGCCCATTATGCTTAACTGGCATGTAGGGCAAGTACTTCCATGCTCCTGTCAGTAGCTTCTTTTCAGCTTTCACACTACTCTCAATCATATGAGTATCTTGCGATATCTCTGGAAGCCTAGCACAAATAGTTGTAACCTTTTCCTTTGTTGCTGTTTCCATAACATGAATGTTTTTACGAGACAGGGTTGTTAGCCCTGTGCCCAACCCCCTAACCTTGAGGACTGGTGGATTGCGCTTCGTCAGGCCTTTACCCTTCGACCTGGATTGGGTGACCCTACCAGGAGACTAAGCTCCTGACAGCATAGCTCTAGGGGTCATAGAGGCACACAAGCTCTCCAACCACTACAAGGTGGCAATTCACCGGAAAGACCCACCCACCCACACTCAAAACTATGCTCTGTAGTTCCTGATATCGGATATGAAATGTTTAACCTGTAATTGGCCAGGAGGGTGTTCATGTACATGTAGGCTTTGCATAATAGTACCATTTGAACAAATTGCCAAAAAGTTTGCCTCTGAATCGCATTAATATATTGTAACTTATTCAAACGATTATGATGTGAAAGGGAGCAAGAAACGTTGGGGATGTTACATTGGAGGAAGGGTGTTGAAAAAACAAGCAATATATCATAGCTGTTATTTGTAATTGCATCAAAGATACCCCACCTGATTGAGATCTGCTGCTAGAATCACGGTCTCCTCCGATAGCACCGTATGACTGTTGCTCACGGCCACCAAACTCCCCTCGATCGCGAGACATGATCTGCAGATTAAACAGTAAGCTAGATTTACTTTTAAGAAACAGAAACAAGATTACAGTGCACTTCCTTTCCTCAAGCTTCCAACGCTAGCTTGGTTCGAAACGCTTGACAGGGCACAGATACCTTCGATAACACACACACAAACAAACAAAATAACAAGATTTAGATCTCGTATTAACAGGCTGGATAATAAAATGCATGATCCAGAGAATGGACTTGCTTTTATCTCCACCTTAAACTAAAACCCCAGTCAATAACGGTATATAAGATTTAGTTGAGCTTGAACGAGTTCCTCTGGTTTATCTGCAAAATCATGTGACAAAACATCAACATATATGTCAACATTTCTTAAGAAATGGGTTAACTTACGTTCAGTTATAAGAGATAGCTGCTCCTACATCTATTAGAAGTATCAATAAACCAATAAAATACAGAATTGTGAAATCGAAAGCAATTATATCACCACTGTTTTCTATCTGATCTCCTGATTGACCAGCTAGGCCGAGGAAGACATGGACCGAGATTGGAGTAGTACCGGAAATGGTCTTGGGAAACAAACATCTCCATGGACGACAAATTTCAATAAAAAATTTACTTTTTATTATTTTTACATCTAAAGCAAACGATATTTCATACACGGGACGAAGTTTTTATCAGTCTAATGGGCGAATACATGTAAAAATCGAAAGAAGTTGGGAAAAAATTCAAGCAGAATTAATTATGACCGGAAGTGAAAGTGTTGGTACCCATTCCTCCTCACTTTGTCGAGGTCTGGCCGCCATTTTGATCCAAACATCTTCAACCTTCAAAATACTTCACTAACTAAACTTGCTTCTTTTCCTTAAAATTAATAACAATAAGAAATTTAATATTCAAATATATTAAGTGTAATGGCAAGCGGGTTGGTCGTAGCAGACCCCAGTGTAGAGCATTCTGGAGACGAGAGCGAAGATGATGATGATGTTGTCGAACAGAGCCCTTGTGGACGATGGGAGAAAAGACGACAAGAGGTACGAGATAAAGCACTATTTTCAGCCCTAAACAAGCCTCTTTCTAACTTATGATAATGGCAGAGCCTATTGAAATTCATTGTGAGTTTCACTGTACTAATTCTTTAAAAAACGTGTACAAATTCTGAATTCATATTCTGCAAGATATGAAATTTTAATGGTCAGAAAACTGGTAGGCTCTTATTTGACTTTAGATTATGAGCTTTTTCCTTCTAAAATTATTTCATGATAAACTAACCTTTATTTAAATTCTGACCAATAGAAGTTTTTAGAGTGAAAATATCGGGGGAAATAGATATCAATCAGGGGTTTAAGTGACATTTTTGCGATGTCAATGCTGAAAATTTGAATACATAATATGTGAAAAATACCAAATGTCAGGCTTTCAAAATTAAGTTGAAAGGATTCGATAGGTTTGAAAATTACTATTACAATACAGGGTTTCATTGTCGGCAGGATGCAATTTACCAGTAAAAGTATAAATTTGCTTGCTTGACATTAAGCAAAAAAAAAAAAGAATTTAGACAATGACACAAGCCTTAGTTGGATCACACCTATTAAAACTTAAATATCAGTGCATTTAGATACCATCGGCAATCTGTTTGTTAAAATAGGTGATGCAGCGTGATGTGCCAGGTATTGACCACGCCTACCTGGCCATGGATACAGAAGAAGGAGTGGAAGTGGTTTGGAATGAAGTGCAGTTTTCAGAGCGAAAGGATTTCAAAAGCCAGGAGGTACAGTATGTTTCTTTAGTACAATCAAAGACGACTGCTTTGATCGGTTGTTATCTAATGAAACAGATAAAAAAAAAACTTTCCTGAATTCACTTGTGTGTCCACAAAACAATGGCTCCAAGTTGAAATTGCACTTGATAAAATACAGTAAATGTATGAACACACCAAGTCCAACCTCGACTTTGAGCCATTGTTTTGTGGTTACTCAAGCGAATTCAGGGAAGGTTTGTTGACTTCAATAGTCCAATAGTCCACCTGTGCCATCTTGAAAGGAAGCCGGGCTATTGCATTAAAGTGAGATGAATAGTGAACTTGCAATGATAGAGACATGAATGATTCTCCAAGGTGTTTAAAAAAGGTCTCTATCATTGCAAGCTCACCGTTCATCTTGTTTCGATGCAAAGGCCTGACTACTTTTCAAGATGGCACAGGGAACTGCGAAGGGGGCTATTTCCCAAACTTCCTGATTAAATGAAATGATGTTAAGTCTTTGTAAACAAATGATTTGGTTTTTAAGTTTGTGAATGGACATTAAATTTAATCTGAGGGAACCAAACTGCATCCCAAAAATGTCGAATATTATTACCATGATCCTGTAGTCAAGCTTTATAACAATTAGAATGAAAATGTACAATACTGAAATATTACTAACATCAAATTATTAACAGTATTATAAAAGGATGCAAAACCTTACATGTAATTCGAAGAGAGTAAAAATTAAATTAAAATGTTCAACGATAAGCCAGTATTTAGTGCAGTAAGATAAGTCAAAAAACAAAATTTGTTAATTGTACTATATATACAGTAAAAGGTGTGTATATGCTGTTTTTAGAAAGAGCTTGCTGTTGGTTGGATGGTATCTAACTCAGATGAGGTGAGACACCCTCTCACTCACACCTCTAGGCTGTAACCCTAACCTTATTGATATTTTTAACTGTTAAAAAAACGCATCCGTAATCAATAATGATATCATACCTTATACGATACATGTACATGTATGAGTGCAAGGGTTTTTATCTGGTTTTCCTCCCTCTATGAAAGTTAACATGTGATTCTATGTGATTCTTTTCTCAAAACTTCTCACTAACTCTATATTCCAGCTCCTTTTCTCTGTTTGACTAATTTTTCTAACTTAAATGCTTCAGCAACCTTTATAATATTATTTGAGCTGTGTTGTGCAGTCTGTCAGTATATTAACTTTGCCTGTGATAACCTTAATTATAACGAAACTAAAAACGTTTTTTTTGCACTCTTGGCAATGATGCATATGACACATAATTCTTTGGATGAATATTAGCCATTTTGATATTGAGGGAGAACATGAGTTTATTTGGCAATGCAGCTCATTATGGGACAATTTTAGGGAACATTTCTAAGATGGCTATATGATGTATTTCGTCCTGTAAAACAGTCCCACAACTGCAATGCCAACTCAACCCAGTTTTTTCCTCAATCTTGGAATAACTAATGCGTCATAGCTGCCCATGTTAGTTATAATTCAACAACAAAATTATTTGTCTTGGCTTATTTTGTCATCTCACTCATCACTTGTGGCTGAGATAAACTGTAACAGTTGCATGTATAGAATAGTGGCTGTGTGTTGCAATTAATTGTTATGAACAGTATAAACCATTTTATAATTTGCAAACAGCAAAAATACACAAATACTTAAGCTAAAGTTGCATGAATCTTTATTGTATTTTTTAAGTACTTTTAACCAGCAGAATTCTTAGCCAGAAAAGGTTACAATATTTGTTTTATACATAAAAACCAATATAAGCATTTAAAGAAAACAAGATAGGTTATTAGTTAAATAAAGCTGAAGTTTCATTTTTGAAGTAAAAGTTAGTCACTAGTAAAGAGATAGTTGATTTAAACAAGCTTTAAAGAATGGCAAAACACTGAAATACCGTATTACTCATATATTTTGGCATAAAACTTCAGTGTAATTATTACTATCATAAACACCACGTTTTTGTTTCCTTGCCATTTTATTCTTTTAATAAAATACTCATTTCTATTTCATTTACAATTTTTCTTTTCTTTCCCTTTCAGTTCTAATGTTTCCCATTCCATTTTTTATTTTCCTTTTACTTTTTATTTCTTTTTATTTCATTTCCTTTTTATTTTTTTCCACTCAATTTTTTATTTTCCTTTGTTTCCCTCTATTTGTTCTTTCCTGCTTTGTTTTTGGCCCTTAAACTTTCTTCTTGATAAATGACAAAAAAACAAAAACATATTCACTGCAGAGATGCTCAATGTTATCATTCATGGCTTGGTAAAACTTTATTTAATAAGTTGCATTACCAGTATACATTATAATAATAATAATGGGGTTCTTATATAGCGCATTTCACATCGTCTCAATGCGCTTTACAATTTTGACCAGTTGAGCACTGTGATTGTGTGCAAAGTCCACAAGAGGCATCAAACTGTACACTCCAATCAAACTGCACTAGAAGTCCTTCTTTGTATTTCTTTCTTTCTTTCATTGTTTTTACCACCTTAATAAAGATGTGCTCCAATTCAAAAGGTAGACAAGCTACAACATTCACCTGACTGTGAACTTAGTTCTTACTATTTCTAAAATTCAAATGATAATCTACCATCACTGAGTAATAAGCCAGTATTCTTTCATCTCAGGAAACTATCAAGAAAGTCTTTGAAAACCTTATCCAGCTAGACGTGAGTAACTTCAATGTCCAATGTTAAAAATTTACATATTCAAGCAAAATGGGCTGAAAAGTAAATTTGCTAAGTGTTTACTAGACTTCTAATCTGGTTTCAAACATTTTTGATTACAGCATCCCAATATTGTTAGTTTCCACATGTTCTGGACAGATGTACAAACAGATAAGGCACGTGTTATCTTCATTACTGAGTACATGACATCAGGATCACTCAAGCAGTTCCTGAAAAAGACACGAAAAAATGATTACAAGACTCTTAATGAAAAGGTTTGTAATTCCCTGGGAAAGCTTTGGAGTGTCACCAAATACAACTGGAGCTTACAGTTTGTAGCACATGGGGTTGTAAATACTACGGGTAGGGTCCCTAATTTGATTCTTGCTTCCATAAAAATCAACATTTGAGTTGAGAGTTGTGTGCTTAGAATATCAAATGTAGTGGTAGTGAAACAATATTTCTGGATATTTGGTAACAAATCCTATATCCCAACAAAAAAAATTTTATTTGAAATAAAATATTTTTTTATGTTCCATGCTGTCACTTGCAGGTATGGAAGAGATGGTGTCGGCAGATTTTATCAGCATTAAGGTTAGTGTCATTGAAATTTAAAATTGATCAATTTTCCCCATCCTTTATTTATTGTATTTACAGGGGTGTACCCAGGATTTTCTGAAAACCAATATTTTGTTTGCCCACCTAGTTATTGCTTGTGGACTGTTCAGGATATGCTTCTGCACATTATAATATGAATTCCCATTATTTTTATTGCTATGGCCAGATCACCCCCTTTCTACAAGGGGGGTCACAGGTACCCTAGGACCCCCCAGATACACCACTGAGTGGTTATCACATATTGATTATTGTCTGAAGTTGATGTTGATTGATTCATGAATCACTGAGCTCAGAGCAAAGTTGATATTAATTATGTTGTTATTATTGTAGTTATCTTCATAGTTGTGATATTCCTATAGTTCATGGTAATCTATCCTGTGATACAATATTCATACAACATAATGGATTGATCAAGATTGGTTCAGGTAAGTATCAACAAATTCCTTCCTCTTGTCCAAACCTCCTTGTTCTTTCTTTGTGACACCCAATCAATTCTTGTTCTCTGCTAATGATCCCAGCCAGTAGGCCACGTTCAATATCTTATAAATACTGTTATTTTAACTGTGTTTATAGACTTCTCCAGGATGACTGTTTCTCTCAATAATTATTCATAATTTGATAAGAAAAATTAATAACAAAAGAATGCGATACGAAATCTACTTTCTTCATAGTCCCATTCTTGCATTCTCACGTCATTCTTTTCTGATTATCATTCCAGTTGCTCCAGACACAATACACAATCATGTGAAGACGTGTAGGGAAGAGAGAAGAAATATGCATTTCATTGCACCTGAATATGGTGAGCTTGCTTACTTGCAATTGCTGTTACACTTGATTATAACGGCATAATTATACACTGCTAGGGGTGATAATAGAGAGTTATACTAATGCTATTATGAGATTACACAGTCTTTTTCATTAATATTAATCATTCTCAGAAGTCATTTGAAGTGAGTAGTGCTAGTTATAGAGTATTCTGTTTTTAATGTTACATTTGATGAAGACAAAAGTCATGAAAGGTTAAGTGGCAAAACACTACTGTTAATTATCTAATCAGGGCTTGAAATAAAAGCTGGTCATTGGATAATGCCTAGCCAAAATTGGAACTTGTCCAGTCAAATCTTTGCCTTGCCAGTGATTTTGACCAGTAACATATTTGATCCAGAAACAAGGTATGACCAAGCTGAAACTAATTTGGCTGGCCATCATAATTGGCAACTGATGGGCCATTATTTCTAGCCCTGCTATTAAATTGTTAAATGTACCAATGATCCTATGTACTTTTAGGAACTCTAGAGACTTATTTGATTGATGGTAGTTTATTGCCGATTACACTAACCTGTCACAGCTTTTGTCTTAATCTCAATCAGGGCATAGTGATAAAGATGAAATGGACCTTTTAGCTTGGGCGTGATGTTTCCCATTTCAGATATTCTCTTAAGAATATTATAAGATCCTTCCTTTACGTTATATCCATATTATGCTCAGAAAGAAATGATACTCTAGAGAATGACATGGTCTAAAATGGCAAAACACCCAAGATAAAAAGGTCTAATATGTTTTATTAGATGAGATGCACATATCTTTACAATGTGTTGAATTACTTTTTTTGTTGTTGTTATTTAGGTAAGCCTGGTCATGTAGTTGATTGTGCTGTTGATGTCTATGCTTTTGGAATGTGTGCACTAGAGGTAAGTGAGCACTTTTCCTTATAATATCATTCAGCTATTTCAAAAAATGGTAGAAGAGGCAAACAACATTTGACAATCAGTGATTGGTGAGGTAAAATAACCAAGTAAAATGAGACTTTTTAAATTGAAAATTCATAAGATGAACGAGCCATACTACTCGGCATCTAAGGTCTTCGCTGAATGGTGGAGGCATTGTTTTGGTATAAATATGAAGAAATTCTTATTGTTACACAGTTCCTTTTGGTCATGCAATCGCCATTTGCCGTTCACCCTTTCACCCTTTTTTTGAGATATAAAATGTATATTACTACAAAGCAAGATAGAATGGAATGCAATTCATGAACACTACAATATATTTTATATTGTCTTTAAAGATTTGGATAGAATTTTAGAACAGTTTGGCATTTTTTTAGATGGCTGCATTAGAGCTTCATGATGTGGAAGGACCAGTGTCTAAAGAAGCTATTGACCGAGCCATACAAGGTCTTGAATCACCCCTACAGAAAGTATGTACATGGGATTTCTGGTGATTTGTTGTTGTTGTTGTTGTTGTTGTTGTTGTTGTTGTTGTTGTTGTTGTTGTTGTTGTTGTTGTTGTTGTTGTTGTTGTTGTTGTTGTTGTTGTTGTTGTGTGATATTGGTAGATAATTTTTCTTAGTTTTATGGTCAAATCAGCATAACCTCAAGATTTGCTTACTGATTTCAGACCAATGAAATCACCTATCTGTTTCTTTAATCAATCGTTTTTCCATCTGTCCCAACCCCATTCATTCATTTGGTGCGTCAGTCCATCAGTCCGTCAGTCGACCCATCCATCCATCCATCCCTCCATCCACCCCTCCATCCACCCACCCACCCACCTACCCATCAATGTATTTCAGAATTTACTCAATCAAATTAATTTCTTTCATTATATGTTTGTTGCTTAGGATTTCATAAACAGGTGCTTAGCAGAAGACCCTGCTGACAGACCAAATGTTCAGCACCTTCTTCTGGATCCATGTGTATTTGAGGTCAGTAATGCTTATACACTCTGTTATGTAGCTGTCTAAAGGTCCAAGAAATGTTTATAAACCTTTTAATGCATTGTATTCCTATTGGTAGGTTCATTCTCTAAAGCTTCTATCAGGACATTGCATAATTGAAAATGATGGTATGAAATGTTAAGAATAGTTCATCTTTTTTTCTATTTTATATATTGTGGTTTGTTTGATCAAACAAAGAATCATATTCTCAAGGGAAACAGTGATAAATGGTAGAAAACAGGAAAAAGCTGTATTGTGGCAATGATGTTTTATTTTTGTTGAAATTACAGTTGCAACACCAGACAGTAGAGAAAAACCAGACCCTGAAAAAGTTGTAGCCACTTACAAAGTAGGAGATGGCACTATGAAAGACTTAAAGTGAGTGCTTTTCTTATATTCCTATTAAAAAACCCAGTGTTAGGTCTTTCATACTTACGTATAATTGTACCTGAAAATTTGTTCTGAAACCCAAGTAATCTGTACTTTTCTCACAATTCAGACAAGAAAATAGCCCTGCTGTAGAGATAGAAAAGTTTTTAGAAGAAGTCAGGTAAGTTTCATTGTGAAACTTTATCTATAATTAACTGAAGGGCAGTAATAACTCAAGGGTGATGATGGCCACAATGAGTGATGATAATGGTAATGAAGATGATGATGATGCTAGTGATGATGATGGTGTTGCAGATGATAATGAAGATGATGATGATGCTAGTGATGATGGTGTTGCAGATGAGAATGAAGATGATGATGATGCTAGTGATGATGATGGTGTTGCAGATGATAATGAAGATGATGATGATGCTAGTGATGATGATGGTGTTGCAGATGATAATGAAGATGATGATGGTGCTAGTGATGATGATGATGATGACATGTCTTTTCTCTAGAAATGGTCTGTATCCATTAACTGGTGTGGAGAAAAAGAACAAACTAACTCCTAGGCAAAGGTAAGATTGTAGCACTATCACTGATATTTTTCAGTGGCATTTATTTTCTTTTCATTATCTGAGTGTGTATTTTGCATTATATAAAGAGCTCTGACTTTGCTTTGTTGTAACTTCAGGCCCAAGTCCCCAGACAGTGGTCAAGCTGAACAGAAGAAAAACGAGACAGAAACCTATGATGAAGAGAGTAGAAGGGTACCAAATCTTACTGTTTTTGACACTTTTAATCTTAACTAACAGGGACAGGGTTGTACAGATATTTCAAAAAAGATTGGTGAAGGTTTTGTTGCATGTTGCATGTTGCTTGTTGCATGCTGCATGCTGCATGTCATGTTGCTTACCAAGCTTGAAATGTATTTTATTCATATGTAAATAATGTCGGCACGGAAGAAAATATGTTGGAAAAACCTGCAGACAAAGTCTGGGAAAATTCCATATTGTTGTCACCTTTTGCTGATTGGATTCACGTCACCCATACTGCATTTTGGGCTTGGTAAGCAACAAGCAACAAAACTTTCACCAACTTTTTTTGAACTAGCTGTATCACATACATAGATTTTCTATTCAGTAATATAAGATAGCCAGGTGTATTTCCTTGTATGATTATCTTCTTTAAGGCTCATGCATTTACTAGAAAATACAAGTCGGATAGGGTATGCCAGGGTATTGGTTATGAACAAAAATAAATACAAGCACATTTGGTTTTCTTTTTAGTATACAACTATGACTTGTGAAGTGAAGACGTTAGAAAGTGGTGATGGAAAACAGGTAGGTTAAGTAATATATGCACATGTTTCATGTATGTTAGAGGCATCGATCAGACTTTCTTCATTGCATGATATCCATAAGGCCCTGTGTAGTTTTCTCAGCAACTTGTCTCGCAATGCCGTTGCAAGACAAGGAGATGAAGACAAGATGCTGTAGAATTGCACACCGTAGCGAAGGTTGTCCCGCAATTTTTTGTTGTTGTGGTCGTTGTGGTGGTCAGTTTTACTTTTCGCAACAAATTGTAGCAACTTGCAATAGCATTGAACAGTGTATCACCCCTCCAACAACTTATCTTGCAATTTTAAGACATCTTTTTCAAGTCATTGCAAGATGCTGATATCCCGTTGCAGTATAACACCTCACCTCGGCAACCTGCAACGCTACATTCTCAAGCATTGCGAGACAAGTTGCTGATAAAATTGCACAGTTTAACAATGCCTAAAATAGCTCATTATTTGTTGTTATTTAACCAGATTTTTACTATTCATTATTACAGCTTGTATTGGCACTTAAATTTAGGGATCGAATGAATAGAGCATTATCATGTGACCTTAAACAGGGTATGTGAGAAATATATTAAATAATAGAGTTCTCGAGCAAGCAGGAACTTAATAAAATATTTTCTGGGCTGCCTGTGCTTTCCTCCATGTACACATTAGACGGAAGATGATTGGTGTTTCCAATCTATCTCTCATGCACCTTTGATGTGCTCTAACTATGGCTGACCTTTCCATTATTTCAAATTGAATCATGTTGGATTACAGATGCTAAGGGCCAAAAATCTGTAGATTCCAGATCCCGGATTTCCTTTCATGGTGTGATTGAAAAAAGTCCACATTCAAGCGCATCAGTATTTATTCCTTTTTGTTTTTGTTTTGCTTGGACAGGTGAAAATGCAAGCATTCTTGCTGATGAATTAGTTCAATTTGGGTTCATTAATCACGTAAGTAAACTAGCAAGACTTCGTTATCCAGAGTGCCTCCCACCTTTCCCCCAACCGTGTCACATTCTTCCTGTTTTGAAAGTAACTTACTTGTGAAGAAAGTCCAGAGAAATCTGAGACTTCTTGTTTTGTTATTTATTTTTCATGTTTACAAGTCGGTCAAATTAAACTTAAGTAAACTTAAACTTAAACTTTAATGTTTTCTTTTTCCAGATGGATCGTGACCTTATAGCTGCTGAGATGGAAAAAAAGCTGACTGCGAGGTAGGAAGAAGTATGTCGAAGCATCTATTGATAGCCATTCACCACGAGCTACTTTTCCGGGGTGGTTGATGTTTCACCTTTTGCCACCTGGGAGAAAATTTTGCTGAAAGCGCACTACCGTTAACCAATGACTACTAAAAATGTCTCCATTCCAATCAGGGGCGGATCAGGGGGGGTTGCAACCACCCTATGAGAATTTTGATTAGCTTTTGATAGTCGGAGAATGATGGCTAAATAGACGTTACTTTTGCTTTCATTTCCATTATACATCCCCCTTGTTATTAAAAAAACCCTCGATCCGCCCGGCCTGCCAAGACCGCGTGCTTCTAAATTAGTCGAACTGTAATCGATCTTAGGCAACATCACACAGATAATAGAGTGCAAATAATATAACCGTGAAATAGTTAGCTAGCTAACTAGAGTGCAAATAATATAACCGTGAAATAGTTAGCTAGCTAACTAATGACTAGTTATGTCCTAAGTTCTGCCTAAATTTGATTAGTGGAGAAATAAGCGAGCCGTGACGGGTCTTGCACGTGCAAGCATGTTTAATTAGTCAAATGATCACCGCTACGCTGCGGTTTTGTAATGCGGAATAAAAAAAACAACCGTGATAATTTGAACAAACTTTTATTCCACATTAATCTATCAGTATTACAATTCAAATAGTTGTATCTGCGTTTTGATTTATTGACCTGTGTCTTCATTTTTAACTCATTAAACGTCAGAAACACATTCTTTTGTGCACTGAGTCGTTGATCTAGAAAAAGCCCGTGCTCCTGTCATGCCTCGCTTATTTCCTATGTCTTGCCTAACTAAGCACTAACTATCTCCTATTTCTTGCTATCTATTTCACGGTTAGAGTGCAAATAATATAACCGTGAAATAGATAGCAAGAAATAGGAGATAGTTAGTGCTTAGTTAGGCAAGACATAGGAAATAAGCGAGGCATGACAGGAGCACGGGCTTTTTCCAGATCAACGACTCAGTGCACAAAAGAATGTGTTTCTGACGTTTAATGAGTTAAAAATGAAGACACAGGTCAATAAATCAAGACGCAGATACAACTATTTGAATTGTAATACTGATAGATTAATGTGGAATAAAAGTTTGTTCAAATTATCACGGTTGTTTTTTTTATTCCGCATTACAAAACCGCAGCGTAGCGGTGATCATTTGACTAATTAAACATGCTTGCACGTGCAAGACCCGTCACGGCTCGCTTATTTCTCCACTAATCAAATTTAGGCAGAACTTAGGACATAATTAGTCATTAGTTAGCTAGCTAACTATTTCACGGTTATATTATTTGCACTCTATATTATTTGCACTCTATAACAGATTCACTTTGCTTTTTGATTCAAATTACATCTCTTTTTATGTTTTCAGCCGGACCGCCGACAGTCAGTCGAAAGTAAAACCAACATGAGAGTTGAGAGCTGATTACTTCGAACACTAAGATAGCGTCATTCATCGTTCTTTCCTTTATGCAATGACAAAATTTGTTGTACATACAATTTAAAAATTAGACAAAAGAATATCGAGAAAATTATTTTCCGCTTCAAAGTGGAAAATTCGACAGTCAGTCGAAAGTAAAACCAACATGAGAGTTGAGAGCTGATTACTTCGAACGCTAAGATAGCGTCATTCATCGTTCTTTCCTTTATGCAATAACAAATTTTGTTGTACATACATTTTAAAAATTAGACAAAAGAATATCGAGAAAATTATTTTCCGCTTCAAAGTGGAATCAAAAGGTACGATTGTAAATATTATTGAGTAGTATATTATTTTTGGAATTCCAAAAATTTTTATAAATATAATTATTATTTGACTAAATTTCATTAAATAGTGATGTCATTTCAACTTTATCGTTTGTCTTTGTTCTTTCAAGGATGTTGTGTGTTTGTTCCCTTGTTATGTGAGGAGGGTCATGTTTTTCCCAGCCCAAAATTTAGGGCTTCAAGGGAGTGGGGTATGGGAGACATTTTTTGGTGTTCAAGGGGGCGTGCACGTGGATGGGGGATTTTGGGGCTCCAAGGGGGTAGGGCAAGAGCTACGATTTCCTAAACCACTTGTAAGGTTACACGATCAAATGGCGTTTCGAATCAAATTTCACATTGGGCGTTACACTTCCGTGTGGAGCTAACTTACCCTTGTGTCGTCACAAGAGCTTCAGTTGCACTTTCAAAAAGTCTTATTTTTTCGAAATATGAAAGCCTTAATAAGGCCATGAAGGACTGATGGTGTGCGATAAAATTCGTTTGGCGGTACTGCGCACAAGATTCACGATGAAGAATGGCGCTTTTACATTTCCCTAATTAAGTCAGTAGCTTGCGCATCTCGCCGGCCTCTGCTAAGTAACGACGGTCCCTTTCTGGGGTTTTAGTTGTATCCATATTCGTGTGTCTTCTCATGCCTAACCGTTAAACAAAGAAATGATACTCTAGGGAATGATGCGTGGTCTGAAATGCGAAAACATTACGCCCAAGCTGAATGCCTGCACTGTTCGCACATTCCTTGAAGTGCAGCCTCGTTCAAGTGTCTACCCGTGATAGCCTGGGACTAGTTGATTCTGCAATCCAAGATGGAGGTCCTTGTTATGTGGAGAATGTTGAACAAGGTTATGTTATAATTATAACCACCTAGGTTACACCAATACAGCCAAAAAAATACTCTTTTTAGCTCTACAATCGACCTTTTATAACCCAATAGATTGATTATGGACCAAAAGCCAACGAAATGTAGATAAAATTCGCCTTGAAACTTGGGATGGTGTTCGAACTTTTTACGTGGACATAAAAATTCAATACTGACCTTGGATATCTTTAATCAGTTAATCTGTGAAGAACACAGTTATTTTACTCCGAGATAACTCGCTAAAAAGCTACTGAAGTATGGATTTAGCAAGGCTTGGATTCTCTTCACAAATTATTCCAGGAGCTTGGAGATGCTCGGGACGGAATAATGACGAAATGGTCGACAAGTTCGTACATTCTGGTTTGATTGTGTCGAAGGAAGTGGAAGACTCGTTCCGTGCTGTTCCAAGAGGAGCTTTTGTACCTCCTGAACAGCAGGACGAAGCGTATTATGATTCTCCTTTACGTGGAGATCCTCATGTTCATATGTCGGCGCCTCATATGTATGCTACTGTTTTGGAAGCGTTGGACCTCTGCCCAGGTTGGTTCACAAATATCTTACTTATTATATGCTTGAGGACATTTATAAAAAAATACTTTTTGTTTTTAGCCTTTATAATATTGTCAGGAAGAGAAAGGGATTGGTACAAATGAACAAAAACATAACAGGGTTAAAAATAGTACATTTTTAGATAACAAATAAAAAAAAGAATGATAATGCTCGCCTGATAAATACGGAACGTTCTGGTCAATACGTTGATCCAGATATTTTCGCGTGATTCGGACCTAATTTCCGTTGGTCATGAACCACTGCTTCACAGATATTTACTATTTTGTAGGGTTTTTTCTTATAAAAGTCTTATATGTTATAGCCCTTATATGTTATGTGTATCATATTTTTTATTTATCAACTGTACATGTCTTGTTAGCACTTGGCCACTAATATTTTAGCAATTTTACTCCAATTCTCCATATTCTGTGAACTCAGACATTTCAATGGCTTGTTTAGAAATTGGGCTTGTTTAGAAATTGGCCTTCTGCTGCTGTCAATCAAAACTAATCAGTCGGTACCTCATATATTTTTGACTGGCAGCAGTCAAAAACCAAATTCTAATGGGCAGCTGGCAACTACCAAGTTCACAGAATATTGAGAATCACCGTTACTAACATAGTCAATAATGTTAAGTTGTGACATATTTCCGGGTCCAACTGTTCACAAAAACTGCTAAAAAAAAGAAAATATGTTCTCAATGATTTAACCTCCACCTGAAAATTTTAGAACTTTGGACAACAGATCCTTTCACGAAGAAAAAGTACGAAAAATCTTTATACAACTGCTTTTTGTTTTGGACCCGGAAGTCATTTTTTCATTTGGATGACATCACACTTAAAAGCTCTATAGTCAATGTTGTGTATTTCATTAAATATACAACTTTGACCAATTTTTACAATCAATGGGCTCTGACTACGAGTTGGGGGCTGTTATCAAGATGGAAATTTTTTTTTAATATCGTGGTTCTTGTATAGATTTTTATATTTTTACTTTTTTATTATTTCAGGGCTATCATTTCTCAATGTTGGCAGTGGTACTGGGTACTTCAATTGCTTGGTTGGTTACATCATCAAAAGAAACAGCATCAACCATGGCATTGAACAGTACGATGATTTAGTAGACTTTTCCAGGGAAAGATGTGAGGAATTCATAAGGTTTAGTCCAATGGCAGCTCGTGAAATGAGCTCTCCTGTCTTCTTGGCAGGGAATTGCTTTCGTTTGGATACTAGAAACATACAGTATGACAGGATCTATTGTGGGGCAGCATGTCCTCATAGTAAACTACCTTTTATACTATCCATGACCAAAGTTAGAGGGTTTGCTATTATACCGTGTAAGAATAAGGTATGTATAGTACTACACAAGGAAACAAAAACAAAGTCAAACCTAACATCAATTTTATCAATCAACGAAACAGCCTCTTGGCTGATCCTAGTTAGGGCAAGGCAAAATCACAGTTTAATAGTCCCAGTGACAGTATGGATAAAAAGTTAAATTTTACACCGTAAGAAAATAAGAGAGATCACTTACTGACGTTTCGGACGCTAGTCCTTCGTCTTCGTCTTCGTCTTTTACTCCGACGAAGGACTAGCGTCAGAAACGTCAGTAAGTGATCTCTCTTATTTTTTACGGTGTAAAATTTAACTTTTTATCTATACTGTTTCATTAGAAACACCGACGCAGCCCACACTAGCTTACCGCCAGTTATCATCTCTTTAGTCCCAGTGACAATTTGCTGTGCCATCTTGAAAGGTAGTCATGCCTTTGCAATGATAGAGAGACATATGAATAATTTTCTAAGTTGTTTAAAAAAGGTCTCTATCATTGCAAGCTCACTGTTCGATACAAAGGTATGACTACATTTCAAGATGGTGCAGGGAACTGTGAAAGGGGCTATTGGAATTTAGCATGTTACTATACAATGTTTTGTCGAGGGAGAACGAAAACCAGAAAACCCAGAGAAAAAACCCTGGAATAGAAAAGCTCACAGACTCTGCTAACATATGATGCTGAGCCTAAGAATCAAGATCAACGCCCAAGATAGAGTATATTCCAATCATACCAGAGTCTCCTTGTGTCATTTCAAAACACTTATATTCCTACTTCTCCCTGTGAAAGAAAAATAATTTTCTTTTTCTTTATTTTTCGTTTCTCATTTCTCATTTTCAGCTTCTGAAGATAGAGCGAGTATCCACCACAGGAGTGAAGCTGTCTGTCATACGGGAAGTTAGTTTTGCTAGTCTATCTCCTCTACCTGAGAGTGAAGCATCTCAGCCAAAACTTAAGTTTCCACCAGCAGAAAGCAAGAAAAAACAAAAGGTAAAAATTTTCAAATTTTTGCTGAGGGTTTATTTTTGGGTTGCCTGTGGAATCCAGACCACTGGAGACCCAAACGTGACCAGTTTATTCAACCATAGTAGTTGATGTCAATGCAATACATTTGATTGTTTTTCTCTAGTTACTCAAGGTGTTTCCATCAAGTAATTTGCTGGTCAGTAATGGACATTCAAGGAAAACATTGGCCAAGCTCAGAGCACTACAAGAAGCCTGTGGTATGGGAATCATTTATTTATTTTCTCTATGTATCTTACAATATTTATTCATTGTCTTATATAAACCACTGTGCACTGGTTTATTCACTCCAATCTTGAAAAAAATTACAATAGTTGTTACAAAACCACATTTAAAAAAAATTACTTTTTTCACCTTTATCTTGTACTTTCAAAGTGCCCCCCCCCCCCTTCTCCTATGCCTCGATGGATCCTAATGGGCTACAACACCAATGAGATACCAGAACAACATTGTTCAGGAGAGAGAGGGGGGCTGAAGAATTAGTCCTTTGCTATCAACGAAAACCCTTTGCTTCTTCTATATTTACTTTGGTACCATAATCTAAAAACACTTTGTATTCTGCTTGTATCTAGAGTGCCTCAAAGACTCTCAACCACTTCCAGTTCCATTTTGCTATGTACCAAGTGAACAGCATCTCAAGGATCTTAAAACTATGAATAAGATCAAACCAACTAAAAAAGAACTGAAAACTGGAAAAGAAACGCAAACAGGGCCGTCGCCAGTGGATGGGAAGATTGCCTTCTTCACCTCGTGTACCAAACAAGATGGAGGGTATGATTCCATTGAGAGTGATATTTGGGATTTCCTTTACTTGGATAACTCATGGGAGTCAGTACTGGAAAACTATTACAGTATATGTAATGTGTCACCAGAGAAGAAAAGCTTAGCCATGAATTTGTATGTGAAGAAGAAAAAGATTTCATTGCACGTGAAACCAACTAAGACTCAATCATATGCTGATTTGATGAGTAAAATTGGTCTGCCACTACAATCAATGGGTCAGAAAGCACCAAAGAGACAAGAGTGTGACTCAGGAGAAAGAGCATTGGACTCGGATGGATGTGATTGCATTCCTTTGCAGAATAATGGAGGTTCAACATCAGATGGGGATGGCAAGGGAGATGATTGTTCTGTGAATAATGAATGTGTCGCTCAGGGCTCAACAGCCAACGAAAATAAAATGGGCAAAATGACATCTGCAACTAATGTTACAGTTGAGAACAATCTAACAAATGTTGATGTAAAGGACTCGAGGGGCGAGAGTTTGAGGTTACTTGAATCATGCACAAGTGGCATGGATTCTTGTCATGAGGGGAAAGACAGTATTGAGGGGAAACAAGGTGATGATGGTGAAAACACTAATAACAGTAAAGACTGTTGTGATGTACAAGATGTGTCTGATGACAAAGAGAGTGGTAAGAAAGAAAGTACATGTGGTACAGACATTATTGATAAGGTGGATGGTAAAAAGACTGATTTTAGTAACGACTGTTCTGATGGACAAGATGAATCTGATGGCAAAGAGAGTGGTAAGAAAGAAAGTACATGTGGTACAGACATTGTTGATAAGGTGGATGATACTGATTGTAAAAAGGCTGATGATAGTAAAGACAGTCTTGCAGAACAAGATGTAACTGATGGCAAGGATAGTGATAAGAAAGAAAGTACATGTTGTACAGACATTACTAATAAGAATGATATTGATGATGATAGCAGTGCCCAGACAACTTCTTGTAATGGTACAAGTCCTCTCTCCTTGCTTGAGTCTAGCACAACAACAGCAAATGATAAAACAGGCATAAACAAAGCACCTCTAGTTCCTACTAATCTCTTTTCCAAAAACCTTGACAATAATATCCCTAATTCTCCCACCACAAGTAAAAACTCTGATGAAACAATTGATGGCCAGAAGGATGACATTGAACCCAGTAAATCAAAGAAATCAGACTATGATATTGTAAAGTTAGAGGTAGACAGACTGTGCATGGACAAGATCAGTTATGTCCCAAATGACAACTGGTGTATTGAAGATGACATGGAGCTGGTGAGGTTCTTGTCAGATGTCTCTGATCAGTCCAGTAAAGGACGCTGTAAGGTATGGGGCTTATTCTTTGATATCTTCTAATAACTCTAGCTAGTATTGTGGCAAGTAGTGGGCTAACCACGTGGTTGGTGAAGGTTTTGTTGCATGTTGCATGTTGCATGTTGCATGTTGCATGTTGCATGTTGCATGTTGCATGTTGCATGTTGCATGTTGCATGCCAAGCCTAAAATGCACTATGGATGATGTGAATTCAATGAGCAAAGGTCACAACAATGTAGAATTCTCCTAAAATTTCCTGTTTCTTTTTCCTAACATATTTTCTTCTGTACTGACACACAACAAAATCTTTACCAACCTTTTTGAAATAGCTGTAAATTATTCACAGTCAAACACTTAAAAAACCTTTTAGATTTCTGACACCCTAAGAGGTATCAAATCGCGCTTCTGGACCCCAAAAAGGTACAACGAGCATCCCTTCCCTTTTCCAATCAGAGTCATAGTAATTTTTCCATAAGTGTGTAATGTCATTTTTTTAATTCTAGGGATGGTTCAAAGCTGAATTAGTAAGACCCAAGCTGTTCTCTGGACTTGATGGTGTGGTTTACCCAAGATTAGTAACCCACAACACAGAGGATTTAGCCTTCAGAGCTGTAGCCCTTTGCCGCGTGGCTAAGGTTCTTGATTCATTACTCTATCTTCTAAGTGGGCCTTCATTACTGAAGGACATCAAGATATCCCCGTCGAAGTACCCTTTGGATTCCTTTGGTGATTGGTCATTTGAATCCTCAAGGGTGTCCACAGAATTGGTTGTTGAACGTCAATCATGTAGAACATCTAAAGAAGAAATGTTGCATTTCGAAGAGGTGATCAGCGAAAGAGATGCAGAACAGCTCCGTGTCCAGCACGAGCTGACCAGCAAGAAGTTAAGATTGACACAAGACTTGCAAGACCAGATAAGAGAGCAGCAAAAAGTCCTGAAGAAACAGGTAATTCACATGTGATGATGCATGAGAATTTAGTGCTTTTCACCATTCATGACACTAGAGCAGATTTCCTATGAGGGTAAAAAAACTCCGAGTGTTGTCACAACAGCACCATTTCAGCATCATACGAAATCTACCATTGATACAATCTAACACTACATTAATTATTCAAAAATAATAATGAAATAAATAAATAAATGAGAATTAACAGTGGAATCCACCGAGTGGCTCTTCCTCCACTGCATTCCAATTGGAATTTAGAAGAGGCCCAGGCAGGGTAATGGGGCCTTTGGAACCAAGAGAGTCTTGCTGGAACCCGGTACAGTGTTGCATGTCCAAGAACAAATTTCCACTTGTCAAAAATACATGCATTTGTTTTTCAGGCCGCTCTTCTCGAGGAAAAACAAGTGTTGGTACAAAATTTGAGGTCACTGGACATCAAGGGAAGCCAACAATCACAGACTAGTGAATCCCCGGATGTCACTGAGCTGAAGACGCAAAGACAAGCAACTCTGAGTAAAATACAGAAACTTGTAGAACAACACACTGAGCAAGACACCAAGAAGAACAGACTGGTTGAGGAACTGAAGCGACTGAGAGAACAGAGAAACAAGTAAGTTAGTGGTGTTAAAGTTCATTCTCTTTGACCACTCTTGCAAGCGACCATCCCTTAAGCGATCAGTTCCTCCTGACCCTACGGTGGTCGCTTATGAGAGAAGTGAAGGGTGTTAAAGTTGACTCTCTACGAGCGACCACTCTCATAAGCGACCATCCCCGCCTTAAGCGAGCACTTACTCCTGACCCCATGGTAGTTGCTAATGAGAGAAGTGGAGGGTGGTAAAGTTGACTCCAGGAGCAACCACTCTCGTAAGCGACCATCTCCCTTAGCGACCACTTGCAGGCTTAAATAGATGACGTTTTGACTGGAGTCGAATTATTTCTAGAATTCTTCAAACAGAGACAAGGAAAAAAGAAGAAACTGCAGAAGCAACGGACAAAGCAAAACAGCAACAAACAACCACGTCCTACAATGAAACAACAAGTACAAGAAGACCATCCAGTTCTTCATCCCCTTCTACTGTTTCTCGCTATCAGCTTTCATATCTCTTGCCTCAGTTACGCTTCCTTCTTCCACTGTGTCGGCAACGATGGCGCATCGTGCAGGAAATGCTCCACGTCTCGGAGCTATCGGCACCTGACCACATGTCTATAGTGACCGTGGACAGACGGACACCTCTACATGAACGAGGCTCTGATCCTGATAAGAGTGTCTTGCTACAAGTGTATAAAGAATTGAGACCAGAAAAGCTCAATTACAGGTGATGATAGTATAAGCATCGTAATCATTAAAGGCATTGCTAAATGATGGGTGTTATTGGCCGGTACCAAAACGAGCAGGCGGGGGGCTTGTGAGGTCTTGATCATAGCGGGGTCAATTTTCCCGCCAAATCCACAGGAATCCCGCATAAATTAATATAATTTTGACGCTGAGACCAACATATAGGAAGGGGGGGGGTAGGCAAATGGTTATTATCAATGAGTCTTATCCACCAGGTTAGCAATGAACGACTGGTTTATTTTTGTAGATGGAACAAATGGAAGTACGACCAGTGGTGGGAGGTGAAGTTTATTGGTGAAGGGATCATCGATCAGGTCAGTCATCGATCTTACTCAAACAGATGTCAAATGTACAATACTGGAAAAGTTGCCTCCACATTTCCCTGCGCCATCTTGAAAGGTAGCTGTGTCTTGAGGTGAGGTGAGCTTGCAATGATAGAGACACCGGAATAATTGTCCAAGGTGTTAAAAAAGGTCTCTATCATTGCAAGCTCACCTCATGTATATGTCTCGCTTCATGCCAAAGCACGGCTTCCGTTCAAGATGGCGCAGGGAACTGTGAAGGGACCTATTAGTTCATTTTGATCTGACATTTTTGTTTTAACTTATTGTAGGGAGGAGGGTTTCGTGATTCTCTAGTCGAGATAGCTGATGAGATTTGTCCTCCTGAACGAAATTCCCCTGGGGTTCTTCCACTTTTCGTCAAAACGCCCAACAACAAGGTAAGTTTTAAGTTTTACTTTGAAGAATTTTGATCGATGGCTGAAAGAGTGACTACTGCCATTGTCGCTTCATTCAACAACCATTAACGCGTGCGCACTATCCGTGGCAGCAATTCCCTGGTCCCCCAGTAACTTTCATTAAGTCCCTCTTTTTTTAACAATGTAATGACACGCAGTCATTTCTTACTTCATTTCTTCTATTAATTTCCATCAATTTTCAGGATAATGTTGGTGATTACCAAGATTCCTACATACCAAACTCTTCATGTAAACAGTGGCTCGTGTATGAGTGGTTAGGCAAGTTATTCGGTGCTGTTTACCGTAGTGATGAGAACCTGACACTGGCTTGTCCTCCGTTGTTTTGGAAGCTGCTTATAGGTGCTCACGTGACTTGGGCTAAGGATTTTGCTCCTGTCGATGATGCAGCTGTCAGATTCACAGGTATGATACACATGATCAGAAGATGCTGATGACAGCCGATGCCGACAGCCATGATGATGAGGAGGAGGATGATGATACTGATACTTATACTGATACTGATACTGATGATGCTGCTCCTGCTGACGATGATACTGATGATGATGATACTGATGATGATGAAACTGATGATGATGATACTACTGCTGATGATGATACTGATGATGATAATACAACTGCTGATGATGATGATACAACTGCTGATGATGATACTGATGATGATGATACTACTGCTGATGATGATACTGATGATGATGATACAACTGCTGATGATGATGATACTGATGATGATGATACAACTGCTGATGATGATGATACTGATGATGATGATACAACTGCTGATGATGATGATACAACTGCTGATGATGATACTGATGTGATGATACTACTGCTGATGATGATACTGATGATGATGATACAACTGCTGATGATGATGATACTGATGATGATGATACAACTGCTGATGATGATGATACTGATGATGATGATACAACTGCTGATGATGATGATACTGATGATGATGATACAACTGCTGATGATGATGATACTACTGCTGATGATACAACTGCTGATGATGATACTGATGATGATGATGATACTACTGCTGATGATGATGACAGTCATGTTTGGCAGTAGTACATGATAATCTTCACCCCTTATTGCGCAATACCCTTTAATCCCCTTTTAGGGAACCAAAGGAAACATCATTTTTTTACTTTTCTATGTTATCTATTTTGCAGACGAGTTGGAAGTGATGGATGAAGAACTGTACCTAGCCACTTACAGCAACGAGTGCAAGTTTAGTACAGTATTGAGTGACGGTACACGAGTTGACCTGATCCCTGATGGAGAGAACAAGGAGGTGATGAGCTGTGATCGACATCGATTTGCCTTTCTGCTGAGAGAAGCAAGAATGACAGAATCTGTTAAACAGGTAAGGGAACTAATACGCTTAAAACTGCGTTAGACAAAGTTTGGGAAAACTCCCATATTATCGTAACCTTTCACTGGTTGCATTCACATCGTCCAGAGTGCATTTCGAGCTTGGTATGCAACATGCAACAAAACTTTCACCAACCTTTTTTGAAATAGCTGTATAAGCTGCCAAAGTGAACTCAGGAGCAAATTTCTTTGTATATAATGACTTTTCCGCGAAATATAAAGAAATCTTTTGTTGTCTCTTCGTAAGGTGCTTGCCATAAGGAAAGGGCTCCTGTCTGTTATCCCTGAAACAGTGCTGAGGCTGCTAACATGGAACGAGTTGGAGAGAGGTATCTGTGGCAACCCTGACGTCTCTCTAGATGTTCTAAAGGGCGCATGTAAGTCTAAACGTGAATTATTCTCTTGAACAATAATTTTAAAAACTTCAAATTTTAATCAATACCATGAAACAACCTCTGGGGCGGTCAAAGTCAGGGCACGGCTTACTCACAGATAGAACCCTGAAACAATCTCTGGGATGGTCAAAGTCAGGGCACGGCTAACTCACAGCTCACGTTGGAATTTAGCGCTTTTTAGGTTTTGCTGAGGGAATAAAACCGGAAAACCCCTGAACAAACCCTCGAATCAAGGGAGAGACCTATAACAAGTAACTCTACTCACGTGTGAAGCCGAGTCCAGGAATCGAACCCGCGAGACCCCAGAGGAGAGGGGCCAGTGTCTTACCGCTATTACACTAATATCATCATCATGGTACCAGAAACTAACCCAAGTTCTCTTCCCTCAGGTAAATATGGCGATGATCTCTCTGAGTCAACAGAATGCATTAAGCACCTCTGGACAGCTCTAGGACAGTTTACTAACGATGAACGAAGTCGATTTCTTCGTTTTGTGACGGGAAGACGTCGTCCACCAGCACCGTTCACAGTAGCTAAGGCAGGAGGAGGAAGCAAGGACGCTCTTCCTCATGCATCTACCTGCGCAAGCTCGTTGTTTTGGCCTAATTATCCTTCGGCTGCTTTGGCTTCAGCAAGATTAAGGTAGGTTGTTTTTTATTGGAAATCGTGCTTGAGTTTTACATCTTAAAGATAAGTGTTGACAAGAAATCGGAGATCAGTGATTTTCGATTTTTGATTTTTCCTAAATCGGAAAATACACGCTGCGATTTGTCTGCCCGATTCATCGTCTCGACACCGTCGGGAAGCAAATCGTGCGTGTAGTTTAGAGCCCGATTCAAGCCCGATTCGAAAAAAATTGAAGCGGCCTGATTCACAAAATCTGTAGCACTGTCACAGATTTTTTCATGTCGGCCCGATTTTTTTAATTAAACGGGCTTAAATCGCACACTCAAACCAGTACACGCACGATTTGCTTCCCGATGGTGTCGGGACGATGAATCGGGCCGACAATTGCAGCGTGTACAGTAGATGGGCCTTAACGTGCGCAACACACAAGCGTATTTTTGTAAATGAAAATTTATTCACCAATTAATTGGGTTCTCTGTTTGGCTGTAGGTATGCAATCTACAACTGTATCGCCATTGATACTGACACTAATCCTTGGTGATCGCTTTTCGTGATATGCCCGAATCTATCCCGAATGGTTAATCGGATTTTCGAATCTGCCCGAATCTATCCCGAATGGTTCAATCGCGATTTCCTATGTGTCCGAGTCTAAACCGAATTGTTAATCAAATTTTTATGCGTGTTCACATCTATCCCGAATGGTTGTCGGAATTACCTGTGCCCGAATGTATCCCGAATGCGGTTAAAAGAAATTTCCTGTGTATCCGAGTTTATCCCGAATGGATATTCGGGATTTCATCCAGATCTTTCCGGAATGGAGGTTCGGGATTTCCTAGTGTGCCAGAGTTTATCCCAAATGGTTAACGAATGTTAACGACAGACGATATTGAACGCCGATGCGCTTGAGGGATCTCATGAAATAAAGCAAATGCATCGAAAGTGCGTGCATATGGCTAGAACTATACTAGCGTAATAGAGCCTATACGTTTTGCCGTTAGATAGATTAGCATTAATATAGTCCCTTCACAGTTCCCTGCGCCATCTTGAAAGGTAGTCGTGCCTTTAGATCGAAGCGAGACATCAGGTGACCTTGTAATGATAGAAACAGGCGTATATAATTGTCCAAGATGTTAACAAAGGTCTCTATCATTGCAAGCTCACCTTATGTCTCGCTTCGATGCAAAGGCACGGCTACCTTTCAAGATGGCGCAGGGAACTGTGAAGGGGACTGTTGCTTTATTGTTCTCATGAGGAACAACAGTTTTATAACAAATATTCTAGAGGTGAAGTCAGGCAAAACATGTAATATCCGATTAATATCCCATAGGTTAATTTTTTTCCTATTTAAATTAACTTAAAATAACACTATCTATCTATATAAATATATATGTTATACTAGATAAAATAAATAAGCTTTTCAAAGAAGAATGTTATTCACGTAGGAATGGTTGATTGAATGAAATGGGAAGAAAGTGTGGTGTGAATGTGGTCACTGCTCTCCTCCCCTTCCTTTCCCTTCCCTTCCCTTTCCTTCACTTCTCTTTCCTTCACTTCCCTTCACTTCCCTTCACTTCACTTCACTTCCCTTTCCTTCCCTTTTCCCCCTCCTTTTCTCCTCCGCTGATCCAAATGTTTTTTAAAGTGTCAAATTTCCCCCCAGTTTAATCATACACATCATGTTGGCCCTCAAATAACAGGTCAATAGTTAGCCCTCAGTGCTGGCTCTGCATCATCTGCGATTAAAGCCACGGATCCGTCACACGGTGCAACACTGCGCGCAATATTGCGCGAAATGTTGCATGCAATCGATGTTGCGAGCCATGTCACACGACGCAATTTGTTGCACGCAATGTTGCTGAAATAGAAACCGATATTACTATAGCAACATTGTCGGCAGTGTTGCGCGAAATTTAGAAGGTAATCAATGTTGTGAGCCATGTCACGACGCAATTTGTTGCACGCAATGTTGCTGAAGTAGAAACCGATCCTACTTCAGCAACATTGCCTGCAATATTGCGCACAGTGTTGCACCGTGTGTCGGCGCTTCAAGTGTATCATGGGATACTTTAAAGGTGAAATGTATTGTTTTTAAAAGTCATCTGTAGTGCGCATCAAAATGTTATTATCCTTGACGGCCAAAGATGGCTTTTTTCCAACACGAATAGACACAAATGCTACATGTCGGATTATAGAAAATGGGTTGTAAGGTTTGAGGGCAACTAACAACGTGTATTTGCACTTGAATGGCTCTTGTCTAAGCAGCACTTAAATAAACCATATTCATAATAGGATTAGGGTTCTGTTATATTCAAATAATTGATCTGGACTTGTTATTTCAAGCCAGATTTTAGATTAAACTTTAACCTTCGATTTTATTATGATACACTTGAATCAAGAATTTTATTTCCTTTATTGCTGAACACCGTGAAGCACGGGTGATGTGCGATGACAGTGTGGCGCGGGATCACCGCGACTGTGGTCGTGGGTGGGTTCAGATCTTTAGGCAGCCCAACCATCACCTGAGTAGAGTTGCTTGTTGGTTCTCCGCTACTGTGCGTCAAAGCTAGGGTTTTCTGACTGAGCCATCAGTCCGATCTTTCTGTTATCGCAGTAAACAAAGTGTGCATTTCCAACGACTGTTCAGAGATGTAGAAAGTGTGGAGCAGGATTGTCCCTGCTGTTAGTAATGAAACTATTCAAATTCAAAGTTTTCCCATGATCCTCAGCAATCATAGCTTTGTAGGTTTCAGTGCCCGTGACCCCCCCAACTTTCTAGTTTGGAAATAGTTGGTTTTGTCACAGCCCAACACACACACTCAAAAGTCTAGATCCAACCCAGGGTTTTTGGTGACTAACTTTATTGCAATAAATACATCTATTTTCATTGAATAAACTCAGCTGGGAATTAGTACATACCGTACAGACCCCACACTCGGCTGTTTATAGAGAGACTTTTCGTATGGTTATGAAAAGGCGGGTACGGAATTGACGACATTCTTTGAACCTATCAGCACGTGAGATCATTACATGCTCAGCCAATGAAAATGTTCAGCTATCACGTACTTCAGTCCATTTAATAGCGGTTTCTCACAGTCATATTGCTAGGCTTTACTGGCAGACGGTAGACGTATTTAGCAGAAATATTTCTCTCTACGGCCCTTTCGTGCACGTGATTATCTTGTATAAAGTCTTTTTGGCAAAATTCCGAGGGATAAAAGAATTTGAAAATTTCTTTCTTTCTTTCTTTTTATTTTTTCTTTCTTTCTTTCCCTTTCCCTTTCTATAGAAGTAACTACACGTGTTCTTAATTAGTTTCAATGTCATAAATATTTCAATTCGCCGTTACATTTTATCCTCTTCCTAGCGACCATGAATGAATTAAATTAAATTTCCTTCCATTTCATTGCTTTTTCCTTCAATTATCCCTATCACAAATAAACTAAACGTCTCGCCTCTCCGCAGCAAAAATATTTATCCCCTCTTATTTTTCCGGAAAAAAGCATTTGAGTTCAAGCTGTTTTCTGAAGCAACAGGGCGCACATTTAATGGTTAGCATCTGTTTTTCTTCTTTTATCAGTGAGGGGTATTGGTCTGACCTGTACAGACTGAGGTCAATCAACACAGGGGTGCAATACAATCGTGTGGTTAAGGATTGGGCGCGATGGGATCCCTGTGTATATGTGTAGATAAAAAATCTTTCCTTTTCATTTATTTGTCTCTTTGATATTTTGGCTATTTTGTTTTTTAACTTGTTACACTTTTATTAGCCTGCTCATGAATGACAAACGTACCAATAAATACCGTGAACTAAGCAAAAGCACATAACCTCCATTCGTGTGAATTGGCGTAAGTGGTTTTTCAAAACTTCTCTCGATCTTCTCACGCACACAGATCAAGGAGAGGAAAGTGAATCGAGGACACGGCGTCTGGTCCAGGTACCCATGAGGTTGTGGTCTAGATTCAACGAGTTATACTTTACATTTTTGGGACTTTTTTTAAGGAAAATTGTCTGCAAATTGTATTTTTAACCACCATCAATTTCTTACAAACGTTGACAAATTTTCAGTGGAATTCTGTATCTGGTATAAAGTCGGCATGCTAGCGTTGTAGCTGAGCCGGAAAACACTATATCTGTGATACAGTACTGTACAGTGAACACAAATAAATACAAGATAGCACTGAGAAAACAATACAAAACAATAGGATTTGCACTTTTTTTAACTCATTTATTGCTGAATAAATTTTGTGCTGTTCCAAAGAAAAAGTGTTTGCATTCTACAGTAATAAAATAACTTTATTTCAAGAGGAAAACGCATTTAGTCATTTACAGTTTTCTAACTTACTGGTCTTACGACCCTCTACTACCTTACTTCCATTATAAAGTCCACATTCCCTAAAATTCATTCATGCCTTGGATGATTTCGTCTATAGCCCCAACTGACTATAATCAAGTCTTGTATCTCAATGTTAGACTCATTATTTATCTTGTCAAGCCCACGCGGTCGCACCTGACTCCAGGCAATTTTAATTTTTTTACTAGTAAAAGACAGTACGTAAAAACTAGTGGTTTTTTTTTAGCTCTCTACTGAGCTCTTTCTCATCGTCAAAAAAAAGTGTTCAATTCCTTACAACACTGTTATTCACATTTTTTCGATTCGATTTTTTTTATCTATATGGAATTCGAAAACTTGGCCTTTCAGTTTCATCCGCAAAATGTTCCATTTCTAACTGAGAAGTATAATAATACCTTAATTAAGTTACGTTTTCTTGAAAAAATTATTTTATCATGTTGAGTGAGTTCTTGGAACTCCCTGGGTTCAATTGCACTTCAATTCTTTAAAAAAAAATCCTAGAAAACCACTTTAGTATAAGCTTTAATTCTTGTCTGATTCACTTGCACACGATATGGTAGCCACAAATACGTTTACTCAGTAATGCAAAACAACAAAGCAAGAGTCTCCAAATCCTACAATTAAAATAAATACCCCTCACTTTTTCAGATAGATTCAAGCTTTTCCCTTAATTCTCATGAATTTTTAGACTGTTATCCTTTCAAGCAGTCGGCATTTTTGATGTTTTTACTTTCGATAATAATTGCCATTTTGCATGATGATTTTCCCATTAACCAGCGCAAAAATGACCTTGATATTCTTAGCAGTCCCTGGGTGGTTATCTGAAGTCATTAACACGGTCATATTCTTACTCAAAGAAGATTATCTACTATAGAAAAAAAAATGCTAGTTGATAAACCTGCTTCCGTTTGTAAGAATGCAATTTATAGAAGACTTTTATTTCAAATCTAATTGAATAAAAAAGAATATTGCCCCACACGACATCAAAATTGCACGCAAAATTTTGTGTAGTTTCTTAGTTGACCATTCGTGATCTCGCGCGCGCGTTGTGTAATAAGAAAAAGGCGCCATTTGCGAGATTCGCGTCCATGCTCAAGACTCAGTACTGTTTTATAGATCTTGATGAGTTGTGATAACCTTTCTTAATACCTCTTTGAAGGTCAGCAGAATTAACGTGATAAAACGGCCCCCCAAATCTTCAGTTTTGCTTTGGACGACATTTCAGTTTCTAATTACCACAGGAAGCCCACAATGTTTATTCTTTCCCACGCAATATGGCTAAGTAGATCTCGTTCTACCATTCAGCACTTTTACTTTTTCGCCGTGAATTCAATTGGAAGAGTTTCCCGCACCTCGTCTGGCACGGAATTAGCTTAGGATTTACGTACTCATGTGTTTAATAAGATTAGCCCAGGACCTTAAAATGCTTTTATTTGTGATCGAGAACAATTTGACCGACACTTTTTCGACAACAAAAATAATTAGGATACAACAGAGGGCTATTGGGCGGGCAGCTGGAGGAAGTGTCGACTTAATTAATTAAGCTGGGTCGACTGCCACTGACTATTTATCCTTTCCTTTTTTCAGTTTTCAGTTTTCAGTTTTGGTTGTTATCTTTGCTTCCTTTCCTTATTTCCTTTCTTTTCCCTCAATCAAACCTTCCCCTATCTTTCTTTTCTCGTACTTTATTTCATATTCATTTGACTAAAAATTATTCAGTAATATCGATGAATAACAACAACAAAGTTTTAGCAGGATAACCACAGCGTTAGTCCATTAACTGATTGCAAATTACTCTAGCTCTGTAAAACGTTCATCCGGCTCCACAGAGATGGTCTACGGTTGTAAATCCTGGCTTTCTCTGGCCCTCTGGTTAAGTGACAAGCACCTCAATTATATATGTATTTTCAGTGAGAGGAAAGTCGCAACGTTTCGATGTTGGCATAACATCATCTTCAAGATTAGTCAAACAAAAACGCAAATATTGGACAATAATTTATAGAACAATAGAACGCGAACTCTTTATATAAATTATTGTCCAATATTTGCATTTTCATTTTATTACACTTGACTGAAAATGATGTTATGCCAACATCGAGACGTTGCGACTTTCCTCTCGTTAGTTTTCTCATCAAAATGTTTAAGTAAAAGATCTTTAGTAAATTTTCTCCATGCCTAGCAAATTGCAGCAAGTTTCACTTTTCCTTCCTTTCCCTTCCAATCGTGTTCTGCCTCGGGCATCTAACCCGATCAATTCAGTAAAAAAAGTAACGTAACTAGAATTTTCCACAAAGGTAGGTATCGAAAGTGTGTTTTATCTTGACCGATAAATTCCACTTAACCTTAAGAAGTGCTTGAACTTGATTGATTATAATCTAGTTGAGCTCCTGGCATACTAACCCAGTACGAGCTGACATGATGTTCTTGGTACCTTGATCTTATCAACACACCCTTTGCTCCTTAAACACCCTTTCCATCTGGAAGCTAGTTTTGGATAGTTTTCCGGTTGCGCTATCCTGTTGAATTTCCGCACTTTTCTTCAATCTGATTTGATAAGGAAGCGAAGAGTTTTTAGGAAAGGATATTAGAAGTGTTCCTTAATCAGGATCCGGCAATACTAATAAATGGTTTAAGCTCCTTGAAGAAAAACAAAGTTGGCGCAAACAAGCGATGGTTCGGGAGGGTTGTAAGCGGTGTTGCTTTAAAATGGTTTTCGCCGCTCAGCCAATCACTCAAATTCGAACACGAAGATACACATCATGAATCGATTGTTATCCTCACCCTCCCAATCCCTATAAGAGGGGTCCTTTTTGAATGAGCCAATACCAATTCAAAAGGAAGAAGAAAACGAAAAGAAAGACCCACTAGATCGTACAGATCCATCCATATATACCAAGTTAGGATTAAGGCGCGATCACACGGAGTAATTTTCTCTGCAATTTGTCTCGCAACGGCATATGGCATTGCGGGACAAGTCGTATGGAGCATTGCGGCGTGTAACCTACAATTTGAAAAAATGTTGCGAGACGAGTTGTAGCAATCGTTGCGAAAAGTAGACTGATTCGTTTCTACTTTTGGCAACGATTGCGTCTCCATTGCACCGTGTAAACCCTCTTGCAACTTGTGTCACAACGCCGTTGTGCCGTGAAAAGTTGCGCAGAAAATTCGGGAAAGGTCTGTTATTGCAGTTGTCAGCAGTTTTCAGGTAAGTGTTGGGCCAGTATCCGTATTGTATTATTCAGCCCAATGTGTCTACTCGCCCATGGCATGACTCAGTTGAGAATAAAAGACTGTTAGACACAAAGAAAATCAATTAAGGGGATATAATAAACAATTACAAAATAATCTGCTAATCTCGTTACTTTTATTGGATAATTGTGATGGTTAGCCAGGGTACCTAATTGGATAATTGTTAATTATTATTTGCTAATCATGATCTAATATCAAAGAAAAGACTGAAATGATTACCCAAGAAAAATGTTCCCTGCTGACAGAGTCACCTTTTCTTTTTTTCCGCTGGATCTGATTACCCAAGAAAAAATTTAACCATGCAACCAACAAAGCAAAACGAATTTGTAAAATACACAAATTAACTAGATGAAAAAACACGAATACCTCCAACCAAACAAACAAACCAACTAAAATAAATTTTGAAATCAAAATTAAATTTGAATAAAAATTAAAATATTCCAACAAATAATTAACAGAAGAATGAAAACTTAATCTAAATAAAGATATACCAAAATCACCAAAATAACCCAGATATTTGAACGCTTATCAGCACTGAATATTTCTCTTAAGCATAAAACAATGTAAAGTGTCTTTCAATCAGAATTCTATAAATAGGCTCGGTTTGTGTATTTGCACAGCCATGCATCGTCACGTGATTGTTTGCTAACATTTTGACCTTCCAGACTCGTTTTCACGTCATTTGACATGCGCAGTAAGATAGAGACGTTATTTCGCGCGCTTTTTCCTTCTGGCCACTTAGACACGTCAGTTTGTGAAGAGAGGCGCGACGATAGACACACAGAGAAAATAGGTTCTTGCCCATGTGACCTCGTATCTCCTTCAGCCAGGGTTTTGTCATCGTTGATCTATGGCTTCCAATCGTATCGCCGCAATCTTGAGTAGCGTTCAAGCTGAGAGCGCTACTTGGCACTTAGCCCAAGGTAGCTTATGTTGATTTAAAGTAGCGACAGTTCTCATACCCCTGACTGTGACTGGAGGAAAAAAGCGCCGCGAAAATCGCCATTGTTTTCTTTTTGTCCAAGTCTTCGCCACCTTGATAACTCACCAGTGAAATGATTACGTCAGAGAGTCTTCTCACAAGTACCATCGATAGGCCAGGCGTTTGGAAACGCCGGGTGAATAAGTTTATGGAAAGCTATTTGTTTGAAGCCTTTTTTGACCCATTTCATCGATTGCTTCCAGAGTGTTCTAAGATACAATCACTAGTTCCAAGTAGGGTAATCTCCTTCTCAGGAAAAAAAACAGCATTATCTTCTTTGTTGATTTTGTGTCCCAAATTTCCATTCATCTATTGAAAAAGCTCTTGTTTATTTGACTTGTTATGGTAAATTCCGTCGGGGATTGATAGAAATCAACCTTTTGAACTCTTTCTTGAAAGCTTTTTTTGTGTGTTTTTGCCGCCGTAACCTTTTGGTTGGCGATAAGTAGAAGTGCAGATGTATAATCGTCACATCACAAAATCCGCGCACTTCGCGACAACACTAAACAGTTTTTTATTCCTCGCGTCATAACAAACCCACTCTTTCTTTTGTCTCCCTTAGCTCACGCCAAGAGACAGTTACTTATACCTAAAAGTATCTGAAGCCTTGGAGATGTTTTAGAATAACAATTAAGTGAAACCACCGGGGGAGGTCCTCAGGCGATCGAGGAAGCCCCAACTGCGATGGCGAGTTTAGCGGTTTGTTTTGCAATTCATTTAATTCAATCGACTCGGAGCTTTTTTTATGCTAAAAGATCTCTAGTAAATTTCGGTATACTCTTGCAGCAATATTTTTAAAATTGTGGTATATTTTTTGTTGAGAATTTTGTGGCGCGCAGTACCTTGCACTAAATGCTCGGCCCAGTGTGTGTGTTATAAACAAGGGGAAAAAAACACTGAGCTCATCGACCCCTAGGAAAATATACATCAACGCTTACCAATTTACTTTGTTTGATTCTTTCAAATGTGTCCGAGTGTCACCAATTCAACGTAATTAAACTAATTATCTTACTGTTCTTATCGGAGTGCCAAGAATGGCCCGAATGTGACCTTCGATGGAGATCAAAGGCAGTATACCGCCGGTGGCCCAGAAGCCTTTGCGGGCAGCTTGGTGCTTCCCTTCATGAAAGTTGAGCCTTAGTTTCTTTCTATCTGCGTCCGTTTGGCGTTCTCCGGTTACAACTTAGCATTTTCTTGCTTTCAAAATCAAACCCGAGGGGCAGTGTTTATTCGTTCAGGTACAGAAATGAGGGTCGCAAAGTGGAATCTGTCAAATTGTCCACACGGGCTTTCCATATTGGTTCAAACTGACATGTTGGTGGATGGATTTTTTTGCAGGCAGGCATTATTGTACCTAAGCTCGATGGGATGTAAGACGAGTCAACTTGAAGCGCGAGTTTTGATTGCAAGCGGTGAATGGTGAATTAGCGTAAGTTGAGCACTTTATTCACATCATTACTGCATAAAAGGATCGACACTGATATTTACTCTAGTTTAGAGTGCCTCCGTCCGTGACTGACCAACACGTGTGAGCTCAGTTCGCATCACTCCTCCCCTTGTTTCTTGTGATGCACAACGCCAAGCTCTCTTTTACGACTTTATTTCCCTCTGTCGCTTTTATGGCAGCTTCTTAGTACATTATATATTGCTGTGTCACGTTAGACCGCGCTAATAACCTCTCGTAACCGTAGATATTGTCCGCCATTGATTTTGACAGTAGCACTGGAAGATGAACAGTTCAACCACCCGTTGGAAGGTCTCGACAGTTTACTATAATTTCGGCTCGGTTCGACGAACACAACCTAAGAAGAAGTGCTTTTTACCCGCTAAAGTCAAGCTTAATGTGCATACTGTTGCTTGTGGCCTTTGCTTTTATTTGCTAGAGAAGTTATTCATGTAGAAAGATTTCGAAAGTTTGCAGACGGTGTTGTCTTGTACCGAACGATTAGTGGTCCATTCAAACTACGAAAATCGAAAATCACAAGTCGTATGTAGAACTTTTAGACGCTTTTTTCTACGTGTTTTGACTGCGGGCTACTTTGTGTTATTCTTTCTATTTGTTAATAAATTAATATAGAAAGTAAACCTCTGTTACTTAACACAGTAAGAAGGTAAATTTTCCGTCACTTTCGACTAATTTCACAGCACTTTTATTGTTTTTCCGCAGAGGAAATTTGCACACCGTTTTGAAACCTCGACTTTTCTTTTGTTTTCATTCTAGTTTTCAGCACTTTGGACTACAATGAGACCTTTTGTTTTTCCTTCGTTGATTCCGGACTTGTTGTTCTAAGGCAGCCTTGTTCAAACATTGCTTTTATTTCTACTTATTCTCCGACAGTTTTGATGTCCGGATGTTGCAGAAGCACGGAAGATTTGTGAGCGTTTTGTGAGCACACACGGGACGGCTAGCTAGAGTCCTACAGCCGGAAATCACAAAAGATGCTATCAGGATTCCTCAAAGTATCTCTTCATTTACCGAGTCCAAATTGATGCCCGACTTAGCTTTTTAATTGCTCTAATCACTCTGCCAAACTTAGATAATTTAAAGTATATATACTAAAACTTTGCTAAGTGCGAAAACTCTTCGCCACTTCCTTTTACGACTTCCCTTCAGTAAAAAACGCCTGTTCTTAGGAGTTATTATCTTGAATCATTAAGTTTTAATTTGCTTTTGGCGTCGTCAAATGCTTTTGAAAGGCGAAAAATTAGGAAGTTCTGGACAGAAAAAGAAATATTTGCTCGGATTGTTTGTTTTTTGGAGTAAATGCAAGCAATGTCTCGATTTCTTCAGTCAACCCCAGTCATACATCGAGCCTTGTTGATCCTTTCTGTACCTAAACACAGACAAGGTTATAATCCTTTACTTGCTTTTCTCTAATCCCCTGACAGTCAAAGAACGAGATCAAAAGCCTTCTCTCTCTCTCTCTCCCCGCGTGTTGCATATAGAACAAAGAGAAATTTTAGCTGCATGAAGAGTACCTGCAAAATCGAATATGGGAGGCGTGTTATGAGCCAACCACAAATCATCGTAGCTCGAATTTAAACCTAAAAAGATCATTTATCGTTAGAGTATTGGAGGAAGCAAGATTCATCATGGCTGTCCCGTTTAGAATGTAGGTACTATCTTGGTTAAATAATTCTCTTCTTTGAAGATAGTCAGCTTTGACAAGTTTACTCTTTCAATCAACATCATAATAGCTCGCCGGATGCTCGCGAATCAACGTTCGAAAAGATTTATTCACTAAAGCCTGTTAAAAAGATCCGAAATCTTCTATTCACTCCTTAAGGCTAAGCCGTAAGGAAGTAAAAAATGATGATGTTTGCCCTTTGTTCTACATAATTGGTCGAAAAGAAGCTCTTTTGAATAGGGATGACTAGCAGTTAATAAATACGATCAAATTTGTTGCTAATTATGGAATCGATGTAAAGTGTTTCAATGGCAAACTTTTCACAGAACAAATAGTATATATCAGTTTAGATAAACTCAAGGGAAATGTTTTTGTTTTAAAAGTGTAGCCCGATGAAGTTTATTCAGATTGACACCTGATGTGTTGTTTTGTTTTTGTTTTATCTTGGAGGGCTAAATACTGTCTCCCAACGTGCCAGAAGTTATTTTCAAAATCACTGTAAAGTGGAAGCGAACTTGCTTCATTGTCAAGGACTCGATGAGGTTTTATATCTTTAGCGTTCAACATTAAAAGGCTAAAACCTCTAAAGAACCGAAAAGATGGTGGACTTTGTTGATTTTTTGGTTTTGTGTTAAGAAAAAATTAAATAACATACTTAATGATAAGTCAGCTGCTAGCTGGTAATTTATGCAAAGCAAACTACCTAGGCTGGTTAGATGTGTGGAAAACAGAACAAGACTACATACTGCCTTTGATTGGAAAAAAGAAAAGACAACAAACATGACTAAAAAGATGTTTTATAGACCTAGTTGTGCTTGGCAGGCCCGTCTCTTCCAAATGGTGAGGTATCCAATTTTACAAAAGTAATAATTGCTTTTTTCAACTTGTCTTTGTGTCTAAAAAGTCTGCATTACAAAGAGTCACTATGATAGTTTTCTTGTGCCATAAATGAAGAATATTCCTTTATAACTTATTTTCATACTTTTGCCATTGTCTGCCGAAGATTTTTTCCACGAGACTATGATAAGATAAAGTGTTTGTTGAATTTATCTAAATAGTTAAGTTTTTGGGGTATCATGGATGGTAAGCAAATTGTTTTATATTGCAAGCTGTTTTTAACAGTAATTGTTATTGCAAATTCAATGGCACAAAAGGGATTAGTGAAAATGAAAAACTCAAATACAACTTGCTTTCTTTTCCAAATATTCAAAACCCTAAAAAAAGACTTTCAAAATATGGTTTCATAGTTTTCATCTCCATGTCATTCCCGAAAATTGAATTATGAACACTTAATTTTTTTAAAGACATTTTTATAAAGATAGTTGTTTGAAAATCTTTTGTTAGTAATCATTGTAGTACTACTGGTCAACTCTTTAATAACTGAGAGATAGCATATTTTCGAACCTTTACGAAAGCATTGCCAACACTTTAACAATGGGTCTGTCACCAGCAAAGCTTTTTAAAAGCCTATTCTTATAATTTATAAATTGAATTTAAAAGCATAATGGAGTTTTCTCATCAGATATTGTGTGACAAGAGTTCATGCTTGCCACAAGATAAAAGGAATTTTGAATGAAGTGCTAGCTAGTGATGTACTGCTCATTTTGTTACTATTTTTTCTTCATTCCTCTCATCTTAAACACCCTTGATTCTAGTTAAGGTTATAAAATTGAAGGAATTAAACAAGCTTGCCTGTTTTACATATGTGTTGGACATCAACTCAAACAACACGGCCGTCTCAATCCACCTGTACAGATCTCCTTCTTGATCTTCAAAAAGCATTTCACTTGATAATATTGCACACTTCACTATTAGCTTTTCTTGTTCATGTATCTTCATCTTCGGGGAAATCTTTTTGATTTCTCACTTTTGATGTGGGGTCTTATTTATATGGCAAAGAAAGGATAGAATGAAAGCTTATATTGGCTTGTAAAGGTTTTACCATATATCATGTATCAGATGTCTTAGAAAGAAGAGCTTTCCATATCACTTCTTCAAGCTCTTAATAAGACTACCAAGGCATTGTATTTGTTTCATAAATTTGACTAAAGTGCTAACAGCAATAACAAATAATCTGTGACTTCATAATTTTTGTTATTTCAATTTAGCCTCTTTCTCCTCTTTTGTTCAAATCTAATCATATTACAAAAAAAAATTATGACGAAAAATACTTTTCTAAAACATTTAGTTTTGCTTTTGCTTTTGCTAGAATCATTATTGTTTACCAAAATTGATTCTAATCCACAACTGATTGTTCATTTTTTGTTGTGTCTATTAAAAAAGAAATCTTTTATTATGAAGTTCTATCTGAACACACACAAACAAAAGGTTTGATCTGTGGGGTTTTTCCTATCAATTTTTGTATTCCCCTACTTAGCTCCATGATTCCCATCTGTAGTGGATACATATCTTGGAGTATTCATCAGTCCTTCTTATCGACAATGCTTTTTACTCGCAAAACCTTCAGATTTCATTAATAAGATTTGAATTTGTTTATGATCAAGTGGGAAGAAGAATGGTAATTAAAAAAGAAGCTTTTCTTATCACAGAGACATCTTCTCTTAACCCTTTAAGGTGATTATGTACAGGAGCTATTGTAGACATCTTTTCCAGATATAGAGGAGTAGGAACACTACCTCTGCTCAAAGAGTACTTCTTTGCTGAATAAACACTAACTTAAATTCAGCTTTTCTAGATTTAGTGTATACAGTTGTCTTTCTCTTAAAATATTCTCTGTTTCTTTTGGCTATCTTTTGGCTATCTTTTGTTCTACTTGTTTAATTGTTGTGAATTTATATACATACTAAATCGTTGTAGAATCATTCAGTTATTTTCTATCCCCTCATACATATATTCTGTTGAATAGATATAATTTCTACTCAAAACATGTGCAAAGCTACAATATTCTAGATTACTTTCTGTTTCAAAATCCAGGCCCTTTTGAAAATACTCTCTTGGTTTTGAAGCTATTGAATTTTAGACAAGGGCCTAGGGAAACTTTCTTTAAAGCAATTTGTTGATTGAATTTGTTTTAGCGGAATACAGATTTAAAAATTACGTTTTAATCCTCCTTACATCGAAAGCCAAGGGGGTTTAACTAAAAATATCTCTCGAAAAAGAATTTAGATATGCTTTTTTCAGGCCATGAACTGCTTATAATTTATGCTTCCCCTAGTGAAAGACATTTTGTTTCTTTTTTGTTTGATTCCCAATAGAACATGGCTACCGACCAAGGGCAATCTGATTCCAACAGCAGTCTGGAAGGCATCCCAGTAAGTAGATTTAAGTATTCCTTCAAATGACAGAAAGAACACCGATGAAAGATAATCTCATAATTATTCTTGAACATTTCTAAATTAGATTAATTGAACTACTAGAAAATGAGGATAATTTTTTTGTTACATATAATTAAAATTGTAAGCTACTATAACTCAGACCATTCACTTGGTTCTAAACCTTTCTTTGTGAAGATAGGCTTAGCAAAGATTTACTTTAATCTACCTGTTCAAGTCATTGTTTCTATAAAAATCCCTGAGCACAAAACAAACAAATGTAAATACAAAGTTAAAAAAGAAAAATTGAATAAAAATGATTAAATCTATCCTTTAAAAATAATTATTATTTTCTCTATACTGACTGTTATTACTTTAAAAAACGTCAATAAATATAATATTAATAACTATTATTACTTAACAAGAAAAAATGTGAATGAAAATAAAATAGTTTAAAATTCTGACACTTCCTAAAACATGAAATATTCTTAAAAATATAATTAAAGTTTTATTGCTTTTCCATTTTTATTATGATGCTTGATTTATTGTTTCCACATTGATTATTAATTTGAAGTCATAATTAGGCTTTTGAAGATAGCCTGTGTACTAGCCAAAGAACGCTAATTAAAAGTGTTGCACTTTCTGTGATAAACCTTCCATCTGAGTAAATATTGATCCAAAGTATCACATAACTGGCTTTTTTTGTTTATTTTATTTGTATCCTGCATGGAGCTGATGTTTTTCTAATCATAAAATCTCTTACCTCTTACGAGTACATTTCAATATGTTTAAACTCATAATAAACTAGTGAGGAAAAGAGGAGGCTCTCTTAAGAATATGGTCACTTGAAGGTCGCCCTTGGAAAAAATTTCACATACTCTGAAGCTCAAACCAAACAGCGTCAACAGTTAGTCAATATTTGAATCAGAGGATCAAGTTGGTGGCTGTTTTTATTGATCCTGCTTTTCATGGGTAGTCTTTGTGGTTGGTCTGGCTGTTTGTTTTGTGTTGCTGTGTGTGAACAGAAGTTGTGTTCTTGACAGGATTCTGTAAGCAGCAGTGAATCTTTACTTAATCTTTTATAAAACTAAACCATCAAACAATTTAATCATTCTTCATTCTTAAATTTTATCTTTCTGACTTGCAGGTAAAAAGAGCTCGAAAAGAAAACAACTCCGAGGATAAAGAAAGGTAAAAATCATTTCGTTATGGTTCATATTTTTATTCAGTTTTCATTGGAAAAAATCTAAAGGATGCTTTCCTTTTGAAAAAAATACTTTAGGCTTTTTAGCCTATTTTGTTAAAAAAAATATTATTCATTATCATGCTTATGGTTTTTCGGTACTAATAATTTAGGGAAATACTGTAACTTACTAGAGATTAATTTCTTTAAAAAAAACAAAGTATAAAACATAGTATTTTCCTAGCATTTTTATATTTTCCTTCCCTCTGATATCTGGTATGAATATGGCTTGTTTTAATGACACTGATTCTATTTTTGTCTACTATAGTTCATTCAACCTGAATAGAATATCAGATTCAGTTACTTTGTATCCATGTCATGTATATATAGGTGGTATAGGACAGATATAACAGAATTAGGCTTAATAGGTGACTGGTATAGGTGCAATACTGGTTATAGTGGTTATTATGTGGCATATTTTTGTGGTTTGTTGGTGGAGTTTTGGTAAAATTCAACATAATTTTCCCCACGGCCCTATCCATTTGCCCCTCTTATTATTTGTTTGTTTACTTGGATATTTGCCAGTAGTAAATGATAATACAAAGAAAATTAAGAGCATTTTAAAGTTATTAACTGAACTTAAGGCAAGTTGTTATTTTAATATAGTAACTTTGCTGAATATTCGAAGAAAAATCCATAGAACGTGCAACAGACGTTTTGGATTGATCAAGAAATTGCTAGCCTAGATGATGCTATTTTTGTTTATATGATGCTGTTGTTACTATTGTTGTTTATTGTGTTGTTTACTGCTGTTATTAGTGTTAGTATTGGTATTGAGTGTTATTTTGTGTGGCGTTACTGTTAGTATTTTTAAGTTTTTTGTTTGCTACTGAATTTAAATATTGTAGACTTGTTGATGATGATAATTATTATCATAAACCTTACCAGTTGACAGCTCCTGTATTCCATAATGGCAGACATGGCAGACTATGATTATACATGGAAAATCCTCTTAAACCTACCTCATCCATATTATAATCTTTATCAAAATCCATGTTCTTTAGAATCAGAATCTTAATACTAGATAATCATAAAAATCGACTGACTTTATTAATAGCTACATTCAAAATAACTAAAATTGTGAATATTTTTTGATACAATATATATTCTTTTATGATTACTTAAAATTCATCTATTTATAATTGCTTTCACATGTCCCAGTATGACAGCAAGCATAATGGTCCCTACTTCATTAGCAATTCTTATTTTAGTCTTGGCCTTAGAGTTCTTGATAGCAAAACATAAGGCGAGGAAAGATACAAAATATAACAAGAAAAGTTTTATGGGAATATCAACTGTTCTGAAATCTTGAAAAGGTTTTAATTCCCCTTGGTTGTTGAAACTCGATTGACGTAGAATTATAAGTTGTGTCTGGAAGTGGAGTACTCTGTTCATGTGGAAAGGTATTTCATAAGGTAGGACAAGTGAAGTGCTATTCATTCAACCAAGAGTTACTAAACATTATATAATCATTAGTTTAGACAATTAATTTAATATATTACTACTTCAAATTTTATTGCATGCAAAAATTAATACACAACTTTATACCATGGTTTACTCTGAACAAACTTAATGTATCTTACACGTCTTTGAATAATTGCGTACTATATATATTTTGAATTGCTCCTACCTGCTATGATAAGACAAATAAGAAACTTGGTGCCGTTCTATTTTGTCAACCAGTGAACAGAGTTGCGATACTATCTCCATTTTTATATTTCTCTTTTTCTTTAAATTTAGTGTTTGATACTTTTATTCCAGAAATCCTCATAATCATGCCATTGAATATGATATATACATTAAGATGTCCTAGCTCTTTGATGTTGTCACGTTGGTAAATGAAACAGTTAAAATGGGCTGAAAACTATCGATTGATTCAATTATTCCTAAAAAATCTATAAACCCATGCTGTATGTGTGCATAGTAAATGTCTATATATTCAGGTTTTTTGAGATCTTGATGAGAAAATTATTCTGAAAGAATAATGAATATGCATAAATAGGACACAATTTGTCATGTTTGACAAATGACTAGTCAAATTCTGCAAATAGTTTTCACAAGAAACCTTTAATGTTGGTACAGAGATAGTAATATTTATTTTTTTGTACAGTTATCTTGGTAAAATATCTAAATTTTACAAAACTGGACACATTTATATTAGTAATCTATCTAATTTTCTTCTATATGTTGGTTTTAATCTACAGAAATGTCAGACATTATAAATAATTTTTTCTGCATTTATTCATGTCTTTTTCTTTTGTCATTTCCCAATGCTTAAAGAATGGTGCAATGGTTGCACATCGCCATAAATCTATAGATCCAACGTGATATCAAAGGAGCTCAATTTGGAGGACAAAAAATAAAGAATCTCAATCTCTTGATAATTGGCACCCAGGGCTCAAAATAGCGGCCTGCCAATGGCCAAAAGCCAGGCAAAATTTAAGGTTAGCAGGCCAAAATAATGGTAAACTGCCAAATCGAAAATAAAAATAATAAAAAGGCAGGGAAAATTTACTGGACTGGCAGGCTATAATTGTTTCCTATTTCGAGCCCTGGAACCTATTATTTTGTCCTTCAAATTGAGCTGCATTGTGATTTGTTTCAAGGGATCTTTAAATTATGTACAATATGTACCCCCTCCCTTATACATAACAAATGCCCCTCACCTCCCCCCATAGATGTTAAATGCACCTTGGGGGGGTCTTTTTTTCATCCTCTTATTTTAACTCCATCATATTTTGGTTTAACTACCTTGCTTTATTACCAAATAGTACTCTTACCTTAAGTGAAATATTCCCAAGCTGTATAAACAATTCAATGTCAAAATGAAACATTGAATCACATTAAGTAGACTCCATGTTTGGATTCCTCTTGTCCACAAATAGACAGCAAGTTTTTATAATTTGATTAATGACATCGGAAAAATCAGGTCATTAAATGAGTTTATTCATTGGTTATTGACCAATGACATTCTGATAATGCTGATAATGTGCATCTGAAATGATTAAAAAATTAAAAAAAGACATATCACAAAAAGATATTCTATCATTCCTTTATCTCTCTACACTTCACTTTCATTTCTTTTTGAGGACAAGGATATTTATAATTTCCTGTGCCAAAATAATTTTTTTCTTTTGCATCTGAAAAGATTTCTACATTTCCTTTGCATTTCCTAAAGCTTTATTAAACCATTAAAACAAATCATTTATCGTTACTTGCTTTATTACCAATTTAATTTGTTCTTTTTGTTAAAGTTATTGGTTTTAATTAAATACATGTGACAGCTTCCCTGTCCAAGCCCCGTACCTTCCTGCTCTTCTGTCTTAGATTAAAAATCACTTTATTGCCATTAACCAAAGGGTTTCTGATATTGCTTGTTAGTTCCTAATCCCTTAAGTGCTTGTGTGTCTCCCTAGCTTGGGCACTTACAGTAATTGCTTTCACACATGTCCCATGTCTAAAGTACTTAGATTAATTAAAAGGAAATGTTGAAATGTCTGAGCTAATCTGATGTTACCTAGCAACATGCAGTCACTAACTAATGTAAGGGAACATTAAGTTGTTTTGATGGGTAAATGTGCACAGTCCTGGTTTAAAATATCAAGATAGGAATTCTGGTTTAAGTAAGTGTAGTTATTTTCTAGATAATATGTAGGTACTATTATCTACAAATATTATTCTAACAGTGTGTAGTGTCAGTTATTTACAGGTGTTTTTTAACCCTCAATATATTTAGTGTGAATTGGTTTTTTATTATGGCACGAATTTTCAAGTAATATAGACTACACTCTTTTAAAGTCGTGAAAAATTGATTCAAATTTCATGATATCATAAAATATTGGGTTTATGTAATTGTTATGTTAGCATTTCCTTTGAGTTTTCTGTTCATTTTCCCCCACTATTCATTTAGGAATATTGTCTATGTTTTACTTGTTGAAGTATAACTGAACTGTGCCCTACAGAATTGATTATAATCGTAGATAACCACTAACTAGGTATTTATATTACAAGTAAGACCATAAATGTGTATGTAAAATGTTTTATTTAACCTACCATTAATACTTATAATTGACCACTTTGTAGATATTAAAGTTAATATTGAACTTAACATTTTAAAGCTTTGATTTTGGTGGTAAATAATCCAAAACAAAACAGCAAAAAAGAAAAGCAAATGAAAAGAAAGTGTCTGCATTTAAATCTTGAGGCCTCACCAAAGCAGCGATTAATATTATTGCTGGCTAAAATATCTAGAAAAATTGTTCCTATCTCAGGAGTTTGAGTTCCAAAAAATGTACAACAACTATCAGAGAATTATTGTTTCAAAATACTTTGGAAATTGAAGCCATGATGTTTCTACGAAAAGTTGATTTAGTTTTTATGGAGTCTCATAATATTTATTTTTGCTTGCCAAAATATGATTTGAACTGAATATATTAAAAAAGTGTGATTGTTTGATAAGAGTTTATTTGATTTACTTCAACGGTAGCTTTAAATTTTAGATTCCATGACACTTCTAGATTGGCATGTTTCATGGGATTTTGTTTTCTATTAATAATTTCAATGGTCATGGTTCAGAAACAGCAGAAGTGTTGCTCAAGGTTGTGGAAACCTTGAGTTTCACAACTTAACTGTAATTTTGATTTCATATTCAGCCTAGATTCAAGTCGTGGAAGTACCCCAGAGCATCCTACCAGTAATGGTGCAACTAGAGTGGACAAGGTCCTCCAGGGGATGACCCCAGAGGCTGATAAGACAGACTCTTGGGACGTTAGTGCTGATTCATCCATATCTGGTGCAGGAAACGACATTGGTGTAGGGGGCCCTAACGTCATTGCACCTGTTTCAACCACTTCATTAGAGTATACTGAAGCCGGTACAACAGTAACTAACCTGGATAGCTGTGCATATGGTGTACCTACCATGAATAGTGCCGACAGTTCATCACAGTTCCAGGTTACTGGCCAATATCTTACAAATCCATCTGGGTTCTTCACCCAGCGCCCATACCCCCATATCGTTCCTACCCCATCACAGCAAGGTGTTGGCACACAGTATCCAACTGGGGGCGGGGTTATACAAGGCACTGGTATAAACCCTGCGACCAATTATCTCTACTCACAGACAGGGGCACAGACTGGGTACCCCTTGGTACAAACAGTAAGGTACCCAACAAGCAATTCTCCAGCCAAGTCTTCAAGTGAAGCTGCATCTGTATCAACAGATCCTAGCCAAACTGGCCCCATTCCAGATATCTCTATCCTTAGGCAGCCAGTGAGCTCATTCAGCAGTCCATATGGGACCACGGCATATTCAAGTGTTATACAACAAGGTCAAGGCCAGTCTGGGTTCAATACATCCTACCCACAGCAGTATTCTACTGTTGCATATGTTGCCAGCACTTCTGCGCCCACTTCTACGTCCAGTGGATATACAACTCAACAAAGTGGCCAAGCTACATTCCAATATCGTTACGCTCAACAGAATAATATACAAGGGCCAGGATATGCATACAGCTTCCTGAATGCCCCTCCACCAGCCTATTCACCTCGTACGTACATCACCCAAATGAACAACAGCACTCCACCACCCAATACGGTTACAGGTCAAACGAGTACATATCAGTTGACGTCACTAGTCTCTAACCAAGTCAATGCTTCTGATGGTGGGATCATGACATCAGGTATTTATTTATTTATCTATTTATTTATTTATGAGATTCGCCATTTGATACTAAAATATATTTAAAGAAAAGATAAATGGCAGGGTCACCGCAACAGCATAGCCAATTACTGCGGGCCCAATAAGAAAGAAAGAAAGAAAGACACATACACAAAAATAACTAATTGAGAGTAGATAACTAGTAACAACAAGTAGAAGGACTAGTAAGGTTACAACAGGAGTATGCTTATAATCCTTTTATGAACCTTAGTTTTGATAATGGAAAATTTTCATATGACAGTTTTTCCATTAAAACATGTTATAGGTAAAGGTAAACCTTATTTTAACGTCGATAACTCATCCACATCTTGAGTTTTTCTGTTGCCCAGTTTAGATAGCATGTATTATATTCCTAGCTATAAAATAACAGCTCAATGCAAAGAACAGTATTGTTTTTTTTAGCTTTATTTATATTTCTGAACAACTTCTGTATTTACTTGTTTAAGTGCCACCCCTGATAAAGTGCCACCCCTGATAAAGTGCCACCCCTGATAAAGTGCCACCCCTGATAAAGTGCCACCCCTGATAAAGTGCCACCCCTGATAAAGTGCCACCTTAAATTAAGTGCTGCAACCAAAGCACTAAAAATGTAAAGAGCGCCACTGAGCTTAATCGAGTAATACGGTATAAAGAATATAGTTTTGCACTGATAACTAGTATACTAGATGACTTAGAACTGGGCTATCATAAATCTACTGGTGAGGAGTATTACGCACAAAATCTGTAGTTATCTACTCAGCTAATTCCTGATTCTATTTCTGTAGTTGTCCAGTATTCACCCACAATATCCACAAGTCCAAGTCCACCGCAGTCTCCAGGTAAAGCTCAAGATGGTGGCTTAAACAGCTCATCACTGCTAACCAGCAGATCAGATGATACACAAGTGGTTGGGATGAGCGATGGTGTTATTGTCGCAGGAGGAGTGAATGCTAACAGGGGCCGTGGTAGAGGAGGGCGTGGTGGTAGAGGAAGGGGAAGTGGGCGTGGTCGTAGATCAACCAGCGCTCCTCCTCCTGAATTGGATCATAATCTTGAGGTGAGTTTTCAGATGTGATCATGAATCCCCATTGATTTTGATGCAATATTCCTCCAATACTTACTTAACTTTGGTCAAACTTTTTCTTTTTGATTACCTTATAAATACCACTATCCAGACTTAATCACCCCTCTTCCATACACACACTATAAAAAAATAACTACAAAGCTTTTGGACGCTAGGTTTTTGTCGCAGGATAAGTTTCACTACCAATCATTAGTGTTGGTCCAGATGCTAATGATGGCTGGTAAGAACACTACCCTTACACATGCCAGCGCCTCTTCCACCCCCACAACCTCCCCTTACTCACACTCACAATGACAGACAGCAGGTCTTGTGGAGGCTAGAATTTTATTAGATGAAAATATTAAAATGCATTATTTTATTAACTGTTGGTCTTGTTATTCTACAGCGTATATTTGTCTGGGATCTGGATGAGACTATAATAATCTTTCACTCCCTCCTCACTGGATCATTTGCATCAAAGTTTGGAAAGGTACATCTTATTCTTGCATTAAATAAGTATACCAATGTTTGCTTTGCTGTAGTTGTCAAACTCAACAGCTCTCAAACTATGTCACTGTATTTATATTTACACTGTTAGGGGACTTTAAACAAATGTATGTCTGTAGTTTTGTCTGTAGTTTTCATACTATACATCTCTCAAACTATGTCACTGCAATGTATATTTACATTAGGGGACTTTAAACAAATTTATGTCTCGCCTGTCTGTAGTTTTGTCTGTAGTTTTAATATTCTACATCTCTCAAACTATGTCACTGCAATGTATATTTACATTAGGGGACTTTAAACAAATTTATGTCTCGCCTGTCTGTAGTTTTGTCTGTAGTTTTGTCTGTAGTTTTGTCTGTAGTTTTGTCTGTAGTTTTGTCTGTAGTTTTGTCTGTAGTTTTAATATTCTACATCTCTCAAACTATGTCACTGCAATGTATATTTACATTAGGTGACTTTAAACAACTCCATGTTGGTCAATATAGAAGTATTTATAACTTAGGAGTACTGTTTCCAGTTTCAAAACGTCTTTTTATCTGTTTTACTTACACCTGTAATCTTCGTGTGACAAATATTACCATGTAAACAACAACACAAGCACCGTCACATTGGTGGTCACAAGGTGCCATCTAGTGTTTATGATGTCGCTTGCAATGTTGCACAAAAAATCGCATCGTTTGTCTGCACCTTAAAAAGGACCAATATGAAATCTGGTTCGTCAAATGTCAACTATTTTATTTTCCTTAGGTGAAAAATTGCTAAATATCAAACGACATAGTTGCTATAAAATATAATATGCATTAAGAGTAAATGTTTTTCTTTCAGGATGCTCCCTCTAGTGTGTCTCTTGGTCTACGTATGGAAGAAATGATCTTTAATCTTGCAGATACTCACTTGTTTTTTAATGATTTAGAGGTAAAGAAGCTATTGGTTCTAATTTATTCTATTTTTTGAGTCTGTAGTTGTCTGACAGTTATGTTGTTCACATTGCAGGATTGTGATCAGGTCCATATTGATGATGTTGCTGCTGATGATAATGGTCTTGATCTAAGGTAATGTCACCAACCATGTACCAGTATATGTATACCTGTATGTCCTGAACGGCAATGGGCTGATGAATAGAAGCAAAGTGTGAATGACAGTCAAAGGAAACTGTTACCATTAAGACGAGAGCAGTTGCTTCTCTCTACTACATTCATTCTAAACTGAATGAAATACCTTCATACCTTCATACAAAAGTTTGGGTTTTTCCTTCCTCTACAAAATGCTCAACTATTTCACACAGATATAGTACATATAAGCTATTTTATATTTACTTTCATAAAATATTATTGATATTATTCTATCATGTACAGGGGTGGATCCAAGGGTGGTAAGGTAGTGACTAGTCACCCTCCTTTTGCACAAATAAAAACAAAAGTGCTCATAAATGAAAACTTTTCCACATAAATTTCCATTTGGTTTACTTTGGTTTAGCTCTCAAATTTAATTTCTGTCAATAATTGGAAATGCCATGTTTTCACCATTTTCCCACCTTTTATGGGTTTCCTGTGGTATAGGCACAAGGTACCTAACACTCCTCCCCTTTTAAAAATCCTGGATCCGCCCCTGATGTACCAATGTTTATTATACATCCAGTTATTATCTATAACAGTTTCTTAGTACAGTGTTTTTTCTCTCTAGTACGTATAATTTTGAAGGCGATGGGTTTCATGCAGCTGCAACATCTGCCACACTTTGCATGGCCACAGGTGTTCGGGGTGGTGTAGACTGGATGAGAAAACTTGCATATAGATACAGAAAGATTAAGGAAGTTTATAACAGCTTTAGAAATAATGTTGGAGGTAAGACTACTTATATATCTAGCTTAATATTGTGCTACACACAGTATGGTGAACACTTTCAGATGTTTTGACATCTTTTTGACAAATTTCACAGTTCCCTGCACCATCTTGAAAGGTAGCCAAGCCTTTGCATCGAAGAGAGACCAACAGTGAGCTTGCAATGATAGACATTGTTTTTAACACCTTGGACAACTATTATTCACATGTCTCACCATTTGTCTCACTTTGATACAAAGACACCTCTACCTTTCAAGGTTGTATATAAATACAACCCCAAGATGTTTAGATGTTGTCAAGGCAACAGTGACAGGGATAAGAAGTGTAATATATCATTGATTATTTTTGTTTTCAGGTTTACTTGGTCCTGCAAAACGTGAAACTTGGCTGCAATTAAGAATGGAGCTGGAATCCTTAACTGACTCCTGGTTGACTCTAGCTCTAAAGGCCTTAACTCTTATTCACTCTAGGTAACCACTCCAACCAACAAGTACATTAGAACTGTAGTTCAAGCTTATAACTGTGCACTCTTGCTAAAAGTATGGGTAGCAAAGGGAGATTATGCCCTTCCAAATCCACCCCCTCAGTGCTGTAATAGTGTCTTTTTGGATTATTTCTTTTTTTCTTCTAACCCCCACTTCCCCCAAAGGATAGTAAAAGTAACAGGAGTATATTTTCCACATTCCAGCACAGTGGTAAAAAAGAAATCTTCACTTTTTTTATTTTTATTTATTTTTTATTTATTTTTTATTTTTTTATTTTGAGATTTGCCTGCAGGCTGGTGCTGTACAAAATTTTTTTCAAAATTTTACTTTTGAAATTTTTTTTCTCCATCTTGAGAAATAAATGCTCTCTAAAGACTTCCATGTTTAAATTTCAAAAGCATTTTTATAATTAGTATGCCTGCGTCAAGGGTAAGTAAATATCAACTGGCTTCAAGTAGCAAGAGGAAGTCAAAAGAGCCTTTATCCTAACCCCCTTGAAGACTTAAAACCCATTAATTTTACATTTCCTTGATCTGAATTTGTCTGCATTTGTTTTAATTAAGTGTCATTGTATTTGATTTCAGACCCAATTGTATAAACATCCTAGTTACTACTACACAGTTATGCCCAGCATTAGCCAAGTGTTTGCTCTATGGCCTGGGCGGTCTCTTTCCTATTGAAAATATTTACAGTGCTGCTAAAATTGGTAAGCAATTTTCATCTTTAATGAAGGACAGGATAATTTTGTGGTAGCTAATTCAGCAATTTTTCACTGAAATATTGTTATAAAAATTGCTTCAAGGGAAGAAATGATGTGAACAGAAAAACAAGAATAATCAATTGCAACAAATTTCAATAATATAAATTTTTTTGATATTATTTCATGATTTTCTGGGTTTTTTATTTTATTTATCCATCCATCTACCCATGAATTTATTGAATTGTTCATTTGTTCATTTACTCATTCGTTCATTCATTCCCACTCTGCATTGATTACGTTAGTGCAATATGTTATCAGTTTTTTTATTTTTATGTCATGCTTTTTCGTAGGTAAAGAAAGTTGCTTTGAACGCATAGCAAATCGTTTTGGCAAAAAATGTACCTACATTGTAGTTGGTGATGGAAGAGATGAGGAGGCAGCAAGCAAACAGGTTGGGAAAAAATTCTAGTTTTACTACCCGCTTGTTTTCCAAATTATGCTATGTTCATGAAAGATTCCAAATAGTGCATATTTTTATCTTAATGACATTACATTTGATTTTTGATTTTTCAGATGGGTTTTCCCTTCTGGAGAGTTAGTGCCCATTCAGACTTGATCAACCTACATCATGCATTAGATCTTGGACACTTGTAACATGCGAGACAGCTTAACACAACAACGATTATATCTGCTTTCAAGAATTATTCCAAAGTCATCCATCCCTAAATGGTTATCGTTCATCTTGCAAGTACAGCTTAATTATTACATTAACAAACAGTCTTATGTTCCTGTACAGCAACCCTTTTGATGGTTAAGGTTTCAGTGAACATGCAATCATGATTGTCATGGCAATAGATAGGAATGACGATAATGTCTCAGAATTTGTAAAGATATATCAATGAATTAAGGTCTACTGTTTTCCCATTTGAGACCATGGGTCATTCCCTTTGTTCTAGTTTCATACGTATTATTGCATTCACAAGCATTACTGGAGATCAAAGAAATAATACTCAAGGAAATGAAATGGGAAAACAGTAAATTCAGTATGGTTGTTACCACAAGTTCTCTGAGACTTCAGGGGCGGATCCAGAAATTTACGAGGGGGTGTCCGAAATGAAAAAAAGTGACGATATAGTGACATCATCAATAATTTTGATCTGATTATTTTGTACTTACATCTATTTTGGGTGTGTCTGGTGCACCACAGGACACCCTCCTGGATCTGCCCCTGGACTTTGTCCATGTCACTTGGACCATGTAGATGAACGAACTATCAACCATCCCATTTCTCAGATTCTCAAGTCATTTCATCATATTTTAATCCATATTTTACCAAAAGAAATTATTTTATTTCGGCTCAGCTTTTGGTTATTCGTTTATCATTCAAAAAGAATCTAACAGAAATCTTTGAATGGTTACCATCATCTCCAACAGGTTCTGGTGTGATCAACCAAAGTTGTTGGCATTGTTTTGTTTTTGGACTGGGAGAAGGGATGAAGAGAAAGAGTTTATTCCAATAAAATTTTTAGCATATTATTGGCAAAAAAAAATCTTGAACATCAAATTGGAAGGCAGGTCAGACTGAAGCATTTTAATTCTCAGGGAACCAATAAAATGTCTTCATTTTTATTGGGTCTGGCTCGCCATATAGTGCTTTTCATATTTCTGAGACCTAACCAACTCCAGATGTCTGAAATTTTGACTTCTGTCAATCAAAGTTACAACAGGCGGAGTTCATTCTAATTGAGTGAAATTGAAATTCCAGTAACTAGACAGCCATTTTCACACTGGGATTTCTTGATTGTTCACGATCAGAATGAACTTGTCTAATCATAAATTTGATTGTTGGAAGCCAAATTCCATATGTCAGGAGTCGGTAGGCCACAGAAATGTCAAAAGGGCTGTAACATTAATCTCTATCCCCTTCTCCTTATTTATGACCAGTCCAGTGTATTCATAATTATTGAAGCTGAAACAGTTCTGATAGACAAATTTAATAGTAATGCCAAAGAGTATTGATTAGAAATAATACTAGCGAGTCTAAAAGATTCCTTCCTTGTGATATGAAGTGTATTGTTATACAGAATATAAAATGATGCTTCTAAAAAAACAGTTTTGCAATTTCAAATGCATTTTTTCAAAAATGTATGTATTTGTACAGACAATTTTTATCAGAAAATGGCAATATTAAGTTTCGTTACTACTAAATTTAAGACTAATAGAAGTATGAGAAAAAATGAATTCAATGAATAATTATCTTTTAATGTTCCAAATTATTTTTAAAAAGATGATTCATAGTTTTTAATTGATTAATATAATATACGAATGAAGATTTTAATGATTGATTGATTGATTATCATATTAATATATATTATCATTTTTTTTTTTGAGTTTAGTAATACATGTCCCTGTATGATCCTATACAAAGGTGCGTATGGATTAGTGCTGCATTGTTCCAGTTAGACATAATGTTCACTCATCTCATCATTTTAGTCTCTTGCTCTGATCACTGCTTTGCTAATATTTTTAAGAATATTTATAACTTATTTCAGTTTTGAGCCGCCAATACAGGTTTATATTGGCAACTAGTTGGGGAAAATATATATTCTGTATTAGCGGTAGTTGCGAGGTGGCTCAAAATCACAATAAGTTTTGTATCGTGATTCTCCTATCGTGCAGTAATTCTGAGCCGACAATACAGGCATTTATATTGGCGGCTATCTCCTGATCAAAGTTATAGGAGAATCGCGATTCTGTAAACCTCTTTTATGTTACATCTATGTAGTAAGATGTTGCAAGTGCATCTTAGCTTTTTATCACTGAAACTAGTACTGCACTGTGACTCACAAAAATCAACAAAAGTTGCACCACTTAAACTAAGGTCAAATGTCGAACTTTACATGAGCCGAACCTCATGACATCAAAGACGACTGCCTTATTATCCATTGTTTTCAATGCATTCATTTCATGTGAGGTTTGACATTTAACCTAAGCCTTAGACCCTATTTGTATGGAAGTAATGTGACCCTAGGTCTGTTTTCTGACTGGCAGGCTTGATTGAATGCTCTGGGTTTGACTAGTTGATTAATCTCTGCACCTATTGATTTATTCTATCATCTTGAGGCTTGATATATCTGGACATGATATATATATTTATGCAAAGGACTAGCACCATTGTTAAAGTGATTTTACTTGACCAGGAAAAAAATAATAAGCATAATACATAGTAGTAGAGAACACTAATTTCGTTGTTTTCCTTTGACTTTTATATATCTAATTATTCAACTTTGTTTCCTTGGCCAAGTAAAATCGCTCAGTACATGCTGCTAAAAAAAATCAAGGTGTGGCCAATATTCCAAGCTTTTTTAAGCTATTTACCTCGTGAGTCTCAAACTCAGTGGCCCAAAAATATTTTAAACATTGATTTTAAGCATAGACACTTCTTTTTGTTGCAAGACATGTAAACTTGTGTCACTATGTTGCAAGTTGTCACAAGGCATTGCCAAGTGTAACACCACTTTTGCAACTTGTCTTGCAACAAAATTGTGACACAAGTTTCACAGAACGTTGCCTAACATTTAAAGCTACTTTCATGCTTCAGCCACCTCCACAATGCTCGTTGCTGTGCCGTTTCTCGGTGCTGGAGAAGAGGCAGGGTTTCTTCAGAACTTGAGGCTGATTTTATAGAAATTATTGCCCCAGATAGTTGTGCATGCTGTGCCCGGAGTTGTCCAAGTTGCAGAAACATGAAAAAAAGTGGCTTGGGAAATACTCCTTGTTTCGTTTCCCAAGCTCTTAGAAATAGTATGTGAGGAAATAAAATGAAAAAACGTTATACCCAAAGTAGTTTTTTTTTAAGAAAAAAAGGGGGAGCCATTGAAGATATGCTTCACTAAAGCATTAGTTTTTGAAATGTTTCACTTGTAGAAATAACTCCAAACAGCAGTGAAACTGTCCCCAAACTGTCCATGTTGCTTCAGTTCAACCATACAGGCCAGTTGCCTTTCTGAAGCTCAAAGAAGGACCAGTAACAACCCAAGGGTGTGCATAGGATTGTGGGACAAGACGGGGGACTTTTCAATCCCCTCCCTACCTTCAACCAGCAATCCCAATCTCCAGGAAGTTGTTGCAAGTTTTCCTTTGACTTCAGAAAAGCAAATTCTATCATAGCCTGTACGCATCTGCATCTGAACTTAATATGGTTTGTGTTTGGATGCACACAGGCTAGCTCTAATGACTTGTGATGCATTTTTCTGTGTATTAGAGAACTTCACTTTCTCCCATCCTTGAGGAACAATTTTTTCCCCCAGGGATGGGAGTGGTGGATGTCAGCAAACCGTCTTCATTTTTATATATACAAAATATATAAATATATAAATATATTATACATACACATATGAATATATGTAATATGATTTTAGATTTTTATGAATGGATGAAATATAAAGATAATATAAAGGGATACTGAGTATGGATGTGTTAGTAGTGGTTTTTTCTTTTGGTTCAGGCAATCAATAATTTTGTTGGTTCACTATTTCCCCAGTTGACTTTTTTTCATCATTTTTCGTGTGTCAGTGAGACAAATGCAGCTTTTTTGTGATTTTAGCATTTATGTCCTTGAGTGTAAAAATCTTTTAATGGTACATGCATGAGAGAAATCAAAATTCAGAATGTTTTCAAATATTGAACATTATATATCTACCACCAAGCGCTGTAGCAAGACCAAGGCTGGGGGGCCCTAGGTCAAAAGTATTGGGGGTGCTATATTCTAAAATGCCCTATGTATTAGTTACAGACCTAAAATGTTCAGTGTTCAATATACAGTACATCCGAAATTATTGGGGGGGGGGGGGGGGCTTGCCCCCCAGGCCCCTCCCCCTACCCAAGCCTGCCATCTGTCAAGTTTAAAAATATGCATCAATGTCAGGCTGGCATTTATTAAAAATCTATTAAAAAAGGCACTTTTATGGTTCTGGTATAGTCACTGGTCTCAAACCTGGGAAGGGGGTTTAATCCCAAGGACTGGGATGATACCTATCTCCTCTGCCTCGTGGCACATAAGGCCTCAAGGTTTCCCCGAGATTCAATGGATTTCCTCTGCTTCTGGTTTCTGGAGGCATTTTTTTATGGGAGAGTGTTATCAGTCCTAAGCCCAACCCCCAACCTGCAGGACCAGGGAATCACTCTTTGTCTGGTTCCTACATTTCGACCTGTTTGGCATGGGTGTCCCTGCCAGGAGCCCGAAGCTCCAGCTGACATAGCTCTAGGGGTTATTGGAACACATAAGCTGCACCACCACAACAAGGTGGTGAGATGGATCGGAGTTACTTACGATTTGCACCGTCTGCAGTCTCCAGTCCTTTTTTTGGAAACCAGCTTCCATTACCCCATTCCCCTCTCACAGCCCCCCACCCCCCCCCCCCTCTCTCTCTCCCATGATGACGATGAATGGTAATGACCTATGTTTTCATAGATTTGAAAAAAATTAATAAGAAATATCAAACAACCAAATAAAAAAATATAGAAAGAGAGAAAATCTCTCAAGGGCAGATCCAGGGGATGGATTTGGTGGCTAGCCACTATGCTTTGGAGTTGAAAAATAATAAGAATAAAGATAAAGGTAAAACCTAAAATTGTCGCAATCTGATGCCTTTCTAGATATTAAACAGCCGCCCAATTGAAATCATTCTGGATCCGCTTGCCAAAAGACAAGAAAAAAAGGAGAAAGGGCGCCATTCAAAACCTAGCGGGGCATAGCTCATCTCGCAATGCATTACTGGGAACTTTTTCAATTAAACATCCGGGTTCCTTACAATGGTTTGCCATAAAGTCCATAAACTCCATAACAATGGCTGCAAAGACGAGGTTTCGACAGGGACTTTTTGTTAGCAAATTTCTCTACATTTTACCCTTAACACGAGCATAAAACAATGGTGAATACACGGAGAAGCTTTGAAGCTTCAAATGCTAGTCCTGTTGCGACCGAAAAACCTCGAGCAAGAGAGAAGAAAAACAACAGAATACTAGAGGTTTGAGGAGGATTTTTACGAAGTTGAAAAAGTGCAACATTTTTTGCAAATGCCGGCTTTGTCGAGCTGTGACAAACATGACTTACCAATTTATTTGTAACTTATATTTATAGGAGGATTCTACTGATGAGAGCCAACTGGACACAGCGCCTATTTCTTCTAGGAAACGTCTTCGTTTTAACAAAGAAGATCTTACCAGCCATGAAGATAGTAACAAGAAACTTGGAAAGACTAAAAGACAAGATGTTGGCAGTCCAGAGTTCTTAAGGTTTATAAAATTGGATATTAAACTTCTTTAAGGCATCAAAACCAGGTCTTCAGTCATTGATTTATTGATAATTGAACTTTCTTATTTTTTTTTAATGATTAACAGATTAACAAGAAGCCGCCGGAAAGGACAAAGGCTTCACGGACAACCAAAAAATGAGCGCCATAACAAAACCTTGGGTACGTCTGCAGCATAATACTCGATAAAAAGGTAAAATTCAATGAAATGGAACTTCGTTCTTTGATGTTTGTCTTCTCTCTTTAGGCAAGGCTGGTCAACGAAGGCGACGACCACCAGTTGAACAAGAACTCATTGAAGATGTCCTGCCTTCAATTAGACGCAGTTGCCGGCAAAGACGAGGGGTTTACGACACTTTGAACGTAAAAATGCTGACAGATCACAGATATATCCACACTTATGAAAGCTTTCCTGTGGTAGATGTGAAGGAACACAGCAAAGAACAAGCTCTAGAGGACGAACTTGATGAGCAGGTAAGCTGGGGAAGAAAATTTGAATTTGCCGCCATTTTGTGTTTTTGGCGCCAAAATTTCATAACATCTTTGGATGGGATGTAAACAAAGGGAAAAAAGGTTCGCGGTGAATATTCAATAAAGTGAATAAAAATTGCATTGAATTTGGTAATTTGATATCAAAAAAATAAATAAACAAATAATTATATATACATGAATAAACAAGTAAACAAATAAATAAATAAGCTTGAATAAAGTAGTAATTTGTCTTTATAATATAATGTTAGATTATTGCTGTTATTTTTTGTTGTACTCCATAAATGTATCGTACAAATATATTTTGGAAATGTAATAAATTACCAAATGGAGATTTTAATATAACAATGTTTGCTCTGAGAGTTTTGTAAAGGTTAGTTCTGACTAATTCAAATTGTATTGTAAAATCAAAGAAAATCACATCTTCATGCAAAAATTTATGTATTGGAAGTTAAAAATTCCTAAGAAATCTAATCAGGTTACTAAAAGCACATTATAGGGTGTGTATATACAGTCATTGTGAAAAAGGTTGTCCTGTGAAAAAAGACTTAAACAAAAGAATAATCTCATGATGTTTTTTTTATTTGTTTTAAGCAATATAAATTCTGGTTTCAAACTCTATAACGAGTAACAATGAACAGAGAATAATAATTATTAACTCTACTTATGAGCAGTTCCTCGTTTTGATGTAACGTCCGTAACGCTACTTTCTACTTCTTTAAAAATAAAGTTTCAAAGAGTCAAAGGATACTGATTATACTAGAGATTAAGCTCTGACTACTCTGATATTATAAATATTTAAGGCAGCAAAATTGCTTTTTTTTAGAAATAATCCATGAATTAAGTTTCAAAATATTGTCTGAAATGTAACGTCCGTAACGAAGAACTGCTCTTATACAATGATTGCTGGTATCGGGCATTTAGAGCGAGTGTATTAGGTATCATGTGACATTTCGTTTGGTCTAAATGTCTTTTTTGGTGGACAACATTAATGAAATTGACTGTATTAGAATAAATAAATAATTAAATAATTATTGAAGAGTACATCAAGAAGGCTGGATGCAAATATGTTTGTACTGAACTAAACCAAACCATAACTGGGGTGTCAGCAGGAGAAATTTATTGGTAAAACTAATATTAATCATGTCCATTATTGCATTTAATATTACTTTTCTAGGGGGACAGCAATATGTATGACCATGTCAAACGTAGACATGAAACACCAACTCCAGAGAAGAGGCCACGCAGTGGTGATGATGATGATGGAGATGATGAAAATGAAGAAGAGGATGAGGATGATAGTGATGATGATAGTGATGAAGAGGAAGATGATGAGGAGGAAGAAGATGAGGAAATACAAAGTAGAAAATACTTGTTAAGGAAGCGAAAACCAGTGGTTAACAGATACATTGCCCCTCCTATAAGAACAAGTAGAGGTAAGTTGAAATTATAGCCATTATCATCATATCACCAGGAGTTGTGACTGGGGCAGGGTGGGGGACAGTGGAGAAAAGGAGGGTGGGGCACTAAAGCAGGGGAGCAGCACAGCCTCCCAACTCTTCCCCATTTGGGCTGATACACAGGCTATAAATTATAATTAAAAAAACAAAAATTAAATGATATTTTTCAGGCAAAAAGGAATACCATATTTCAAAACATCTCTGCAACCAGCCACCTCATGCTTCGCCAGTTAGACGAATCCGTTTGCATAAACGAAAGGCTATGAATATGAGTTCCTCTACTTCTTCAGGTAAAAAAAAAACTATAAATTATCCACATTGTATATAATTTAGATTATCATAGAACCAATGGAATACTGAATACAGCTGGGATTGATAATAAGCCCAGGGCTTGAAATAACAGCTGATCAACAGCCAATGTCCGGTCAGAATTTGGAACTTAATCTCTGTCTTGCCAGTCATTTTGACCAGTAATGTTGAGCCAGAAACTGGGTTGTATGACAAAGCTAAAACTAATCATGACTGGTGACTGACCAGCTATTCAAGCCCTGTAAGCCTCTCACGCAACTGTGAAAAGTGCCTCTCGTGCTATAGTACATGACACCTGTTGAACCAATCACAACATGCAAGATCTCTGCTTATCCATTGAAAAATACTTTGTATGTTAACCTTATTTTTGTCTTTATTAGAAGATTCTGAAAAAGATGAGCAAAGATTTGAGCGTAGGAAGAGCAAGAGCATGGCCAAAGCCAGACATCGTGCCTTGCCCATGAACCTTACTATCGAAGATGTATCTAAAGGCATTCTGAGAGATAGAGATAGGATTGGTTCTAGTTTAGCTGATGTTGACCCTATGATGATTGATAGCAAGGTCAGTACTCTTTTACCCTTTGATTGTTAAATTCAAATTGTATGAAGGTTAACATAAATGACATTCAACTTAATTGCAAGATCTTATTATATACTGTTTCAGGTGAAATTTGACTGTGTTGGTGGGCTAGGCAAACAGATTAGGGCCTTGAAAGAAATGATTCTTTTTCCATTGATATATCCTGAGGTGTTTGAGAAATTCAAAATTAGCCCTCCAAGAGGTGTTCTGTTCTATGGACCCCCAGGTTTGTTATTACACTACTATTGTTTTCCATAGTACAATAGACATGATTAGGTTGCACTGTACTGCTCAAAAACTCTGACAATTTGATCTATAAATTTAACTTAAGGACATTTGCATGCAAAAGTGTTTCCCAAGTTTTTTCTTCAAACGTCGCATGGTGAAATAAAACCATCATAGAAGTTTCATGAGCAAATAAAAAATGGGAAAAATGGGGACCACTGTTCACGATTAGGAGTGCAGCCTTTTTCTTGTTGAAAATCACTTGCATGCAATACATACAAGTCGAGCAGTAAAGAAACAACCTAACAGACCTTCCTAAGTTTTGGAGTATTTTTTTGAATAAAACCCCATTGTCATTTATTCAGGCAAGATACAGCACCTCTCCAGTTAAGAATAAAGCTTGTGTTATACTTATTTGTTGTTGTATATTTGTTTCAGGGACTGGCAAGACACTCGTTGCCAGGGCATTGGCTAATGAGTGTAGTCAAGGTGAACAAAAAGTTGCCTTCTTCATGAGGAAAGGTGCTGACTGCCTTAGTAAGTGGGTAGGAGAATCTGAGAGACAGCTACGCCTGCTGTTTGATCAGGTACTAAATCCCTGTTAAATGCACAAGTACTGGTATAGAAGGATAGGATGGGAGGTAATTTAAGATTTTCCAAGAAAACAAGGTTACATGTACAGGGCTCATGATGACCCACCAAATTGGCTTGAACTCAGTCATTTCCCGTTTCTGGGCGGCCAAAAATTTTTTTTGCAAATTATGTAAGGCAAAGATTTGATTGGACAAGTTCCAATTCTGGCTGGACATTGTCCGTTGACCAGCCGTTACTTCAAACCCTGCAAGTACTCCATTTATATTAGTGGTTTCAAAATTATTGCCTTACGATATTATGTACTTTTCTTGGTTAGGCATATGCTATGAGACCATCGATTATCTTCTTTGATGAGATTGATGGCCTTGCACCAGTTCGCTCAAGTCGTCAGGATCAAATCCATAGCTCCATAGTATCAACCTTGCTTGCATTGATGGATGGTCTTGACAGTAGAGGAGAAGTGGTGGTCATAGGTGCTACTAATCGTATTGATGCTATTGACCCTGCTCTTAGAAGACCTGGAAGATTTGATAGAGAGTTTCAGTTCCCATTACCTGATAAAGATGTAAGTTAGGGATTCAAGCTCACTAAGCATGTATGTGCTATGCAACAGTGTGATTGATTCAGTCAGCTGATGTCATCAATTCTATATAGTGAAGGTGCTATATGTCAGGGGTGCCAGCAAGGTGTCAGTCATATGGGGGCAATGTACCCTTTTCCTGTCAAATCTGCCAGAATCCCACATGAATTAATGAAATTTCGGTGCCAAGATACAAGATGCAAAAATATTGGGGGGGGGGGGGGGGGCAACCACCTCCATCACTGCTATGTGCTGTGTCATTTCACAGTCATAAATATAAAGTCTTCTCTAGGAAACACTGTGAAATCAGTGCTCTAACAATCACATAGCTCCTGTGTTGTCTCAGAAGACTGAGAATTTTTTAGGAGGGTCTTTGGCCTCCAACGAAGATAGAAGTAATGTGTTATTTATTTTCTCTTAGGCAAGGAGGTCCATTCTTTCCATCCATACCAGAGAATGGGAACCAAAGCTCTCTCAGGCATTCATCAATGAACTGGCTGATCACTGTGTAGGATACTGTGGTGCAGATATTAAAGCTCTTTGTACAGAGGCTGCATTGTTTGCTCTGAGAAGGCGATACCCACAGGTCTACAACAGCAGCAAGAAACTACTTCTAGATGTGAATTCTATAGAGCTTACTTTTAAAGACTTCTTCAGGGCTACCAAGAATATTGTGCCTGCTTTCCAGAGGTCTATTGCCTCTCCTGCAAGAACACTGTCACAAATTGTACAACCTCTGCTTGAAAACACATTCATCAAGACACTGGGGATTTTAGCCAAGATTTTCCCCCAGGCAAACACCAAGAAAGGTATGTACTCTGTTAAAGAAGAATTTGACTTACACTATATCATGGAAATACTTGCTCGTGAATGAGAAACTTGATATTTTTTTGATATAGCTCTTGAAAGTCCACCCAATCAAGCCTCAAGTTCTAGGAATGACCAGAGATCAAAGATTGCAGGTTCTTTGAGTGATGATGATTTAAGGTCAGATGATGACGATGATGATGATGGTCCAAGCATCTATGATCCTACTAGTCTTATCTCAACTGGTTCATCGCTTAGCAGAAGTGAGCGCTATATGCATCGTAGACATCGGCTGGAACCGACAAATGAAGATTTTCCAAGTGGTCCTAAGAGCTTTAGCTTACATGATGAGTTGTTGAAGGGTCCAGTGAGCTACAGACCTCGATTACTGCTGTCAGGTCAGGAAGGGGGTGGTCAGACCTCTCACCTTGCACCTGCCATTCTACATAGTATGGAGAATTTAAGTGTTCATTCACTCGACCTACCTGCTCTCTTTGGTGTTGCAGCAAGGACTCCTGAGGAAGCCTGTTCACAGGTAACTTTTGGTTCTATTCACAGAGAACAAAGAATTTTTTTCCTAAGATGGGTTTCCTTTGCCATTAGTAGATGTAAATGCCAACTAATATGATTCTTTGCTGCAGCCTAAGCACTCCTTTAAAAACGGTCAACAACATGATTATAAAAGCATTGATGCAGCTAAGACTTGTATAACATTGCATTTACCTCTATTACCACTATTTTCATTGCTACACACTGGTTGAGACAACAGTCACGAAATACACTGCCATCAATCAAAGAAACTGTTCAGTACCTTTACATACTTTGATTGGCGGCAATGTATTGCCTGATTTCCAGGTTGCAACTGTTATCTCGATCAGTGCTTAGCAGTGAAAACAGTGGTTAAAGCACACAAAGGAATACTGTCTTAGATTCTAAAATTCCTTGTACTCTGACCCAAAGTTCCCTGCAATCCATTCAGTCTATAAATGTTGTTAGGGGGTAATAAACAACTTTATCTCTTGTATCATCTTTTAGCTTTTCAGAGAAGCCAGGCGCTCATCACCCTGTATTATATACATGCCCCATATCCATTCTCTTTGGAATGCAACTAGTGAAAGTCTTCATGCAACACTGCTGTCACTATTACAAGATCTTCCACCTTTATCACCTGTTCTCCTTCTTGCCACTGCTGAAAAAGACTTTCGACTCATGCCAAGAGAAATCCAAAAATTATTTTCAACTCAAACTGAACAGGTAATGATAATAAAAATCCTTTTGTATGGTTGGTGAACAAATTCAGTCATGTAACCTTCTGCTACATTTAGGGCGACAGGGAGATGTAACGTGTAACGTTGCTGGCAACGAATCTCAACATTGCATGGGTGGTCACATGGTGCCATCTAGTTTTTGCAATGTTGCAGGCAACGTTGCATCGTGTATCTGCACCTTAAATATTCCATGTTTGGAACTTTTTGGAAGTTTTTGGCCCACTTTCTATTATAATAGCATTGGTTTTTTTTATTTCATTAGGTTCTTCATGTTTGTGTCCCAAACTCAGAAGAGAGAAAGGCATTTTTTCACAAGACATTTTTAGAATATGCATTGCACACTCCCAAAGCAAAAAAAGCCAGTGAGTACATCCACAGGTTTTTGCCTGTTATTTAGTTTCCTTCTTTCTGAAGATGTTTCATGTTGAGACCTCTTGCTGAAATAAGGGTAATAAAGGGTAGCATAGCAGTAGTGCACTTGCACCACATCCCTTTGGTTCTTGGGTTCAATTCCTGGACACAGCATTGCATAAGTGGAGTAGAGTGTTTATCCCTTGATTTCAGAGCTTTCTTCAGGTTCTATGGTTTTCTTCCCTCTGCAAAACCCAGTACACTAAGTTTGAATTGGATCTGTAAGTTAGCCACACCCTGATTTAGATCAGCCCGAGATTGTTCATTTGTTTTTTAACCTTTATTTGACTGTTCCATACTTACACCACCCTCACAAAAAGGGTGATGGTTTTGTGGTATTTATTTTGTTTTTTTAACTAAGATATTTTTAACTTGAGGCATGAGGATAGGTGCCATCCATTTTGCAATCTGGCAAGCAAAGGCTTGCAAGCAGGTTACCATGGCAACCAAGCCATGGATCAACCACCAGCACCTGTTACACTGAATGTATGAGACAAAGCAAATGTGTGCATACACATTCACTTTAAAGCAATAACCACTGGCCCATTGTCTTCACTTTGACTTTGATTAAATAATCACATTAAAAGTGTTTTTACTAATAAATTGTGTTTAAGGAAAGAACAAATCCCAAGAAGAAATTCCAATAGCACCTCCCCCTCCCCCTAGACAATTATCAGCAGCTGAACTGAAGAAAATTCAAATGGCTGAAGAGAACACATTGAGAGAGCTGCGTATCTTTTTGAGAGATATACATCACAAACTCATCATGGATCGAAGATTCAAGGAGTTTTCAAAACCAGTGGATCTTGAGGAGGTACAGCATTTTCATAGAACTTTCAAATATTAATCCTAAAAATTAAGTAAACTGTCTGTAATTTATGTTTCAGGTCCCTGATTATCTTGATGTGATTGAGGAACCAATGGACCTATCAACCATGATGCAGAAGATAGATCGCCACCAGTATGACACCTGTGCAAAATATCTGTTAGATGTTGATCTTATTACTAGCAATGCTCTCAAGTACAACCCTGACAGGGATCCATTTGACAAGATATTAAGACATAGAGCCTGTGAACTCAGGGATTTGGCTCATTCACTCATTAAATCACAGCTGGAACCAGAATTTGAGAAGGTTGGTTAAACAGTGTGAATTATCCTATCCTATTCTTTTTTATTTAATTTAATATCTGTTTATTTTTTCTTCTTCCTCTCTTCCTTTCTTTTTTCCCTTTCTGTCTTTTCCCCCTTTTTTTTCCTTTTCTGTATTCAGCCATGTTCCTGATTAAGGTTTTTATTCCTGTTTCTATTAGGCCTGTGAGGAAATCATTGCTTCAAGACAAAGAAGAGGTTTGCTCCTTAAAATTACCATTATTTGTGATACCTGTGATTTTGGCTTCTGTCAATCAAATTTCCAATGGTTGAGTTGGTAATTCATTTGACATAATAGATCAAACACAGGAAAGAGTGTTTCATTGGATATCAAAACACTGAGAAGGGGGTAGAAAAAACGAGGCGCAGTAGTAGTTATGTTGTTGTGAAAATTGGTTTAAAATGTATTTTTTTGCAAAAACATCTTTTCTTAACTAAATTACTTCTTTCTGTAATAAATTCCAGGAGAGGCATCCTCTGCTTGTGCACCTGCGTATGTCCACACATTGCCCAGGCAAAGCTCATCAGCTAGACAAAATCAAGAATGTTCTATTTCTGAGCCAACTGGAAATCAACCAAACAATGAGGAAACCACCATAGAAACTAACACCAACAGTAAACAACACACTCATGTTGGAAGACGACGCAGAAAGGGTCCATACAGGTTTGGGTCAAGAAGACGCAGGTACAAAAAGAAGGTTATCAAGATTGAGGACGGAAAAGAAAATACTATCAATGAAAAAGAGGATGAAAAGGGAGATGTTGAGCAAAATGGTACAGTGGTCACAGATGGTAGTGTTTTAGATGACACTCTGGACACTAGTATCAACAGTCATGATCCCGAAAATGACATAAACATACGTGATAAAGAAGGTAGCTCTCAAGTTGAAGATGAAGTAAAAAGAAGCGAAGAACTGAACAATGACTCGTCAAGTGAAGGTGCTGGCGATGACGACAAAGGAGATGCTGTGCAAAATGGGGATCTTCATCAACCAGAATGTGATCTAAGAGCAAACTGTAGTTATGCTAGTAAAGAAGAAAGAAAGAGCACCAAGTCCCTGCCGAATGGTTTGACTGCTACTATATCTATAAGAGACATAGGTGAGGAGGCATTGAAAGAAGTAATGAAACTTCAAAATAAAGGTACATATGTACAACTGTGCATGTGCTGAATGCTGATCTAGCAGTGCTGAGTATCAATAAATTGACTATGGTCGAACATCATTAAAACAAAGAAATGTTATCCTAGGGAATGACATGTGGTCTGAAATGGGACAACAAACCCCCAAACTAAAAAGGTCTTGGTTGTTCTATCACAGTTAATTAATCAGCACTCAGCTGCTAGAATATATTAGTTTGCTTCACAGCTCTACCTGTATGCAACCTTGATGAAGTTAGAAATAACAAATTTTGGAACCAACTGAAGGTTAAGTAGCAGGAGTTCGCCCAAGCTAAAAGTCCTCATAGTTGGAAGGGACGGGATTATCATTAGCACCCAGCTGAGTTGATCATGTTCCCTGAAAGGAATTATGGGTCAGCTATTTTTGGTTAGCATTTCCCAAGCAGGAACATTGGAAAATTAATGCTAATCAAAATACAATGTTGAATCCTCAATTCTGATTGGTTGACCTTGTGTTCATTCTGAGGGTCAACTCAGCTGGACTGAGTGGTGGTTTAGCCATCTGTCCTATACATTTGCTTATTATATCCTAAGGAAAAAAATGGTTTTCAACAGATAATAAAGAAGTCCAAGAAAAGGAAAACTTGGATGATAAACAAAGTAGACCTGAAGAGAAGCAAGTGCTTCACAGTGAAGAAACACTAAACAAATGGAAAGATGAGCTGGAATCACTTTTAACACAGCTTGTTGATGTAACAGATGGCTATACTGTGGAGGAACTAGAGAGATATCACAGTGTATTACAGCTGTCTATACACCACCATCGACATATGGCTGATAAGACTGAACTTATTAAGGTATGTGTGTCACCAACCAGGTCCTTTACTGTGTTGGTCCAGAAAAACATCCATAGGTCCTAACAGACCAAGTGTCATTCTCTTGAGAATAAGATCCTTTTTTTAGTTGTATCCACATTCATGTGTCTTCTCATGCTCAACCATTAAAGGGGCACTTGGATGAAAACGCCCCATATTTTAAAAGTCCGAATAGTTCAAGTATTTAAGAATAATATAACTCAATCATGATTATGAAAACCAGATTGGCCTGGGAGCCACTCACGGTTGAGAAATTTTGGTTTAAAAACTAAAAGAACAATTAAGGGTTGAGTAAATAACGTCATTTACTCACAATTTAGATGCTGAAAAAAATATATAATTTTTATCCGCAAATTTTGACTGTGAAGAAAATATGTTGCTTGGCTACTATTGGGGCCATGTAGATAAGTTTAACCAAGTTTCAAGGCATTTCCAATTTTAATCGATTTTCATCCAAGTGCCCCTTTAAACAAAGAAATGTTTTAGGGAATGACACACAGTCTGAAATGGGAAAACGAGTTATCATATTGTATACTGGTAATCTGTATTAATACATATCTCTTTGTTTTCAGGAATTCAACAACTTAATAACAAATTGGAAGTATGGTAGTGTAAGATGACCTTGAGCAAGTCCTTGGTTTTTATTGGTCTTTAACATGTAAATACAACTTTATTGACAGGAAGGTATGACATGTTCAATCACATCTGCAGAAGAAAGGACCCAGAAAGACATCCAAATGTCAAAGTAAATCCAGCAAACAAAAGATCAGTTAGTTTTCATTAGGTAGACTGCCTGGGTTCTTATAGGCTTATGCACACACTTTTGAAATTTATCAGAAAAAGTTCTGCATCACGAGAAGTTAACATGTGTTCATGTCAGGTGGCCGTTTGGACTGGAAAAGAGCAATTGAATAAGGTTGTTTAATTGATTTCTGGTCTTGAAAAAATTCAATTGGTCTGACAGTTCTTTTCTGATTGTGTGCATAATTTTAGCAAAGTCAATACTTAATGCTGTGTCACACACACAACAATTTCTCATGCAACTTAATTTTTCTTGCAAAAAAATATATTGCAAGTTGCACAAGGGTTTTTCACAATGGACATATCCTCGCATGCCTTGACTTTTTTCATTTTTTGCTGCACGAAAAGTAGAACTTACACGCACATGAGCCAATCATTTATGATTGATTCAGTTTACATGTGCAACCTACAATTATTTTTTTGTGAGACAAGTTGCAGGAGAATTTGTTCCATGTCACATGGACACTTTAGACAAAAATGTTTTGCATTTAATTCATAATTTAATATTAATAATCCATTTGTTGACTGCAAAACTTGAATAACTTTGAATGTGGAGCCTTCTTTGTGGAGTACTTTACCTCTTCGGTCTTGTTGTAGAGACCAAGTTGATTCTTTTTACATACACAATTATTTACAAACAAATAGCATTTATTCAACATTGTTAACAAGAACTTAATGGAATTGCAATTTCTAAATCCATACTTACAGTAGCAGTATAATTTCAACATTCTTGATAAGGAAAAAATGGCTTCTTATTGCCAATTATTAATGTAATCATTTTAATTTTGAAATATTTCCTTCCCTGAATCCAAGGCTGCAAAATAAGCACTGGTCATCAGCAAAACTGTCCAGTATAAATGACCACTCAACTGGTTAATGATTCCCATTCTCTGAAAATTTGACCAGCCACACTTGGGTTTGACAGGTCAAATGTTCATCTGGCTGGACAAATGAACTGCTGATCAAAAAATTATTTGCAGCCTTGTGAACCTCCTATCATAAACTAGGAATACAAAAAGAAAGAAAGAAATAGAAAAACAAGTGGTTAAGAAGAATTGTCCCATTTGATGGTTGTAGAGGATTCACCTCCAGCTAATGAACACAGGCAGGAGTTTGAAATGTGTGCATGTTGAAAATATCACAAAAAGCTTAGACAATTGAATAACATGAGAGATTACTGTATTATGTATTTTTGCAAATGACCTGTCATATTCAACACTGTTATAACAAAAACTGTTGCATTTTCTATACTTTTTATTGAAATTTTTCTTTGCAATTGAAAACTAATTTTTGTCATAAACAAGTCTGAATATCATTATCAACTTACAATTAGGACTTACTTCAACTGATTTTATGGACTCCGAGGTCAAAAAGGAACAGTTAAAGTGGATATAACCCCCGATTCCGTACTTTCAGTATTGATTGTGCATGAAGTGAATAGTTGAATGGTAAAATATTTCTTGATTGAGTGTTGTAGTATCTGAGAAACATTATTTTACTCATGGTTTACATAATTATTGCAATGCGATTTTTCACATGATGTTGCAAAAATTGCACAGTGTGAGCACCAATGCAACATGAGATTGGTTTTGCAACGTCACATGAAAAATCTTAAAGCTTATCGTAAATTTGTTTTCTCAGCATATAGTCTTACTAGTTACAGCAAATACACTAAGATGCCTTGCGTGACGTCACAGTTATATATATCACTCAAGAAATACTGGTATTTCACCATTCACTTCACGTGTAATCAATACCGAGAATATCAAGTCAAGGGTTACGTGCACTTTAATTTTACAGTACAATAACTTCAACTAGGACCACCTACTTATTTTCAGCCAATCACAGTCCAAGTCTAAAAAAATCAGATTTTAATACTTCAATGGTTTAGTAGACCTAAAAATTGTGGTTGTCTGCTTAGATAATAGGCATTTAGTTCTTGGCTCAGCTGTGGAAACAAAATAATCTGTTAGGCATCTAAACAAACTCAAGATCTCTTTAGACTTTGCCTGTGATTGGGGTGTACAAAGGTTGGTGGTCCGCCAGGTGTATGATATTGTACTGTTATTTCACCTTATTTCAAATACCAAAGGTACAAAAAATTTGATATATTTTTGAATCAAAAACAAACAGAACTCATCTTTAGCTAGCAAATTATTTATTGGAAATGTTTCATCATGTGTACCTTGGTTTACAGCAATGTGTCTTGACCTACCAACATTTTAAAAAATTCTTTCATTTTTTACCCTGAAGGGTGTTCAAATTCTTATCTTTCCAAGGGTACACTAAAAATGGGGTATTAGCTAGGTGATGCAAAAGGCAAAAGGGTGTTATGGAAGATATGTTGTGGCACTTTCAAGGCCCCTTTCGTCAGGCCATTTTGTCCACCTCCCCAACAGTTCTGCAGCACTTGGTTACATCTCAGTATTGCTAGGTCAAAGTTATATCGTAGACTGAGTAACTTTTACTACACACTTGGGGACAGGTCTTATAGTGATCTTTTGTCATTCTTGAACTTTTTGATAACATAATTACCACATATTACTTTCAATTTCATGCAAAATATTGTTGATAAATGTATTCTTAGGTTTTTATGCTCTTCACTAATTAAAAATTATAATTTATATTCCTGTTTGAGTTTCTATGGCTGTCAATTAATTATTTCATCAATCCAATCTATCAGTAAATAGCGAAACGCACAGTTACTATTAATAGGACAAAGCTCAGACAAACAAACCCAAACTGAATCTCAATGGATTTGTAAATAGTTATTTAATTCTTTTATTTTGAATGCAGGAATGCTAAGTGATCATAAACTCAGACAAACCTGAATACTCATGTCATCTGTGCATTTCACTATTGTCCAGTTAGTTTGTTAGCTCTTACACATTGATCAACACATAACATATATGCTGCCTCAATCACACTAAGCGTGGCCAGGTCATGGTTTGTTCTGGTTCGGTTTCCATGACACAATCTTCTCGGCTCTTGTCAATTCTGGACCAATTATATCATTTATCACTAGCTGTCAATCATTCAGACCATGTACCTGTAGTTTGGCTTTTGATTCAAACAAAGGTTCTCATCGTACTTGTTTTAATAAAAAGAATTTGCAGATCAAATGAACTCGGTCACATTTTTGGTGTTGCAAGCATAAAGTAGTAACATTTTCTTCCTAGGTCAATTTTTTCAAAATTTCAGTTCCAGAAACTTCCAGCAATATAAAAAATGTTCTTGAAAGGAATAGATAGGTATCAAATAAACCATATGGCCTGTATCAAAACTGGCATGCATCGAAACAACTGGCTACCAGAAAAAAATACAAAAACACTTGTAACTTCCAAAAAACCTTTATAATGGTAATTACATTCAGTTACATACAGTTCCCCTGAGTTAATTTTCTTTTATATCAGAAACCTTTATGACATCTCCTGGAGCTTTGCCCATGAACTTTGTATGTTGACCACGAGCCAGTATTGTACCATCTGCTAGTTTGACATCTGCTTTAGAAAATGCTAAAGATCTGCCAGCTTCGATGCATTTTGCATCTATTATGATCTCATCTCCAGGTTTTGCAGCTCTGAGGTAGCTAAAATGAACAAATGGAAACATTTATTTAGGTGATCCCCAAGCAATTCTGCTGGCACCATCCCCTCCCAGTTGATAAACAACCAGCCCCTAAATCATTCTATTAATTATGATGGTTATATAGTCAGGGTACTCCTACACAGACAGATGCAGACCTAGTACCTTCGATTCGTGGGGAGGGAAACATTGTGTGGCAGACCCTCAGATCCTAAGGACGTCTGTGTTTTATGGTTAGTAATCAGGGAGCATAGTTTTGAGTGGGGGTTAAATCTGGGGAGGGGGCTTGAGAATGAT